>OOFC01013550.1:0-44856 GCA_900323345.1 Pseudochromis fuscus | reverse complement strand
CCCCCGTGCCAAAACCTTTCCCTGATTTAATCCACCAAGGTTTTAGGCTTAGAAAGCAACTGCATGGGTGCAAGCAAACAAACACTTTTCCAGCAGATAATCTTCTCCCTTTCTCACCAATCAGCCACCAGAGTATTTTTAGATGGAAACAAGCAGGAAAAAAGTGGAGGAGAGTAAGAACGTGGAAAGAATTTGAAGCTAATAGGACGTTGTGGTATGCTCGCAGTCTGCTCATGGCGAGGGTCGGGCAGAATGATTGCCTACACTGTGACTGATGCCATGTAAAAAGAAAGTTTTATGGTAATTGCCCATGTAAGAAAGTTTTACTCAGCTTTTTTTCTTAAGGAAGGCTTAAGTCTCCAACAAACCTCATATACAGTTATGGGAAATTCATTTAAGAGCTTACAGTAGCCTGTGTTCAGAAACTCACACCTTGCAGCGTTCTGTGCTGTTTGTCATCGGAGGGGAAGGTATATAGATTACAGTCAAGCATGCCAGTGGAGGTTTGGCTATATCAAGACAGTGGATTGTTGCCACTCAGACGCAGAACAGGGCTTCCCTTGGGAAAGCTGTTCGAGCTAAACACACGTTGTTGTGGTCCTAATTCAGAGAGCCTCTTATTTCTGTGTGGAGCGCATTGTTTCTGCTGCATGCAATGAGGCATAACGCAAACAAGTTCATCTCACTCCTCCTCAACTTCGCTGCCTTGTAATTTCAGCGTGGAGTGTCCCACGCATCCACCCCACATCACAGCTCTGTCACTCACCCCTCCGACTCCCTGAAAAACATCGCATGCCTCGACCTGCACCGCAACATGGCCTAAATATACAGCCCCCCTCCTTCTGCTCTCCTCTCCACATGCTCTGACACTCGGTGCACTCACCACCGCAGGCTTGCATCTATGTCATATGTCCTGTAGGAGTGTTTGCGTGCATAAATGTTTTGCATGTGCACCCTGCAGTGTATCTGTTTTTTTCCCCTCCCTCCCAGCTCATGTGAGACCAGCAGAAAGGCATCAATCATTCTTATGACTATTACAACTTGCATTTCAATTTGTTGGCCACAAATGTCAAGGCGGGCCGTGGTGTGGCTGGATTCAGAGAAAGAGCCTGAGGAAAGGAGGAAGTAGAGACAGGAGACCTTGGGGCCACTGTCTGGAGATCTGTTACCAGTACAGGGCCCGGCCCTGTCAACACCAGCTCACACTCGCTTACAGAGACACACAGACGACAGCGGGGAGGCTGTTTGAACAGTGGCAGCGAGCACTGGACCAGTCCGACTGCTGCTCTGCCTCTAGTGGTTCAGAGCACAGACGGAGCAGAGCTGCTGTTTTCAGGAGTGTGAAGAGTCACACATCTCACATACTCTAAACTTAAGGCTGTTAGACTTTGAAGCCCCCTGAAAAAAACTTACATTAAACACTGTGATGATTGTGACATGTGATTGAAACAAATGTAACTGCTGTGATTGGGTGAGAGATGAGTCACTTATGTGTAAAAAAAAAAATCCAAACATTCCCAATGTCAGTGTTTTGGATGTGTTTTCCATATTTCTTTATGCTTTCTTTTCCTATCTCATTGTACGTAAATTAAATTAAACAATTAAGAGATTATTAAAGCAACTGTATCTACATTAATTTTATATCATTTCACACTAAGGGAATAAGATACAGATTTGGACAAGAAAGTTTTGAAAAATTTTAATGGACTGGAAAAAGATCATAAGAAAAAATAAATAAATCGGAATATTGTGAAAATATTCCCAATTCTACCAAAAATATTTTCAGAATAAAACTGCATGTTAACAGTGTGGAGGTTTTCTTCACTGTACACAACAGTTAACATGTTAACAGTGGAGGGAGGGAGTGTGGGTGAACCTCAACGTGAAGATTTACCTACAGCAGTACATACAAGAGTGTTTTCAAACTTTTATTTTCATAATATCTGAATTATCATTTTGTATTTCTATATTCTTCCTAAAATATTTGGACTTTATTCTCCTCTTCTCCACTGAGAAGACTTTAACTAGTGGAAGTGATGAGTAGAAGTTAAACAGTGGAAGTCAGATTATGAATAACTATTTTATAAGAAACTGTACTCATGACATAAAATAAAGTTAGTCTGACTTTCTTAAAAAAAAAAAATCTGATGAATATGTATGTAGTGCTGAAACACACAAACTCATAAATAATTTTTTAGAAAAGGACAGATATGAGTCACTCAAACTTTCCCATTTTTGACTTGTTATCAGGTAAATAGAATAAGACGCAGGTCATGTCAGTACTGACATCATGAATATCTGTGGTACATTTCCACTGTACAGTTTGAAGGGAGACGGCTGAATGTGTGAATGTTGAACAGCGTGTTGGGTCCGTCATTAGTTTTTCCTACTTGTTGTTGTGGATGTCTGTCTCGAAGAGGTGTTTGGAGATGAAGTGGTACTCAACGCCATCGCTCTCCTGGCTCTTCTTGGCCCGACTGGTGTCTGAGAGGGAGGGAGGGAGAGAGAGGATGAAGACCAGAGAGAGAGAGAGAGAGAGAGGGAGGGAGTGATTACCTCAAACCCAGACTGTCTGACTCACTGTTGGGGCAGAAACCCTCTGAACGGAGCCCCTTAATAACAACGCTGGAAGTCTGAAACACAGCACCGTGGGCCATGCCAACCCTTGTATATATTATTGTGTAATAGTGCTATAAAATACACAACCTGCAACGCTGCAGCACCAAACTCAGACACTGAACTGACATTCAGCAGAGGTTTACTGTGTCTTATTAAATTTGTCTCTTGTAATGTGGCTGTAGGAACAGAAGCTGTAGCGTTAGCCACCAGCGTTAGCAGCTGTAAGGTAATTGAGTTTGGGAGCTCTCATTAACATCAAGTTTCTGCATTTACTTGGCCATAAACCATAAAGCCTCGCTGTAAAATGGGCAGAGGGGGCGGCACGTGGAGGGAACGTGAGCGGGGAGCGCCGGTGGATTTGTAAAAGGTCAAAGGGTCGAGTCGCACTTCAGCTCCTTTCAGGAGAGCTTGGAAAGGTCAGAGGGGAGAGGTTCACACTCGTCACACACTCTGACCAGCTCCAAAACAAACTATTAAACTTTTCATCACCTGCAACCAAAACGGCCAAGTTGTTCTTTACTCCTCCGAGCTGCTCGGTTTGTGCCCTCGTAGTGGACCAGTGCCTTTTCCTTTATATGGGCCAGACTGATACAAGGTTCATGGAAAACCAATGATGTGATTTATACAATGTGTCACTTGTTAAGAAGAAAAGACAGTCATAAACCCGACTGTGGTGGAGAAGACACTGAGGAAGATCAATGACTTTCTGTCATCAGCCCCTGACAACAGTAGGAAAAACACGAGGAGAAGGCCAGGACAGGCTTGTCACCAGATAACATATACTTATACCTCCCATTCAGAAACGGTGAAGACGCGGTGCCAAAGTGCCTTTCGGTAGTTAGACCAACACCATCCACCATGCATTATTTTGGCATCTGTTTTGTGGCACAGAAAATAATTACAGTGCAACAAAAGAATGTGAATCCGTTCATTCGCAAATCATGGAAAATATCTGTAAGCTTGGATTGGAATCAAAATGTTTAACCCCCCAACTCTAATGGCTTATTGCAATGCTCCTTGTGTTTCTTAGACGGCTGGTTTACATTTTACAGCGACAAGCACAGAAAAAGACAGAGAGAGGGGGAAAAAAACAAAAAGTTAACCGGGGCCACAAGTCGGTGGTCTCTAAAACTCCGGTTTTCAAATTAACAAAAAGGGGCAACGCTTTCGGCTTTAATCCGAAACAACAGCAAGTGTTAAACACATCCATGTGTCCATTGGCAGCAATCAAACATTAAAAAAAGGGGGAGACGAGATACTTTCCGAGTCTCTTTTCCTCTCAATGAGAGCCAGGACTTGTGCCATACGTCTCCTATATGGGTCTGAATCAGGCTGTCTGGGCTCTATTAAACAACAGCATCACAGGTCACATTTGAGAACAATTAACAGGCCTTGTGGAAAAAAAAGGCCCCACCAATGGGATTTTAATACCAGGGACATTTCAAGTGTCAGACTTCGACTGGGACACATCCATTATGCCACACGGCATGTAACAAACACGGCAATTAATATCAGCGGACCTCATATTTCCTCAAACTCGTGTTGCAGTTTCCCCTCCAAGCCCCAGCTGGTAACTGTGCAATTAATAGGGCCTTTGCCCTGTTTAAATGTACAAATCAAAAAAGATTTATTTGTCCCAACATGCTGGCTTTGGGACATCTCAGAGCTGCAAAAAATAAAAACTGCTGGCAAAGTGTGTAGATCCAGTCGTGTGCAGCAGAGCTGGACGGTGTTCAGGATTATGGCGAGCTGTCGTTGGGTCCTTAAAAGGAAAAAAAAGATGGGGGGAGTATGTAGCGGAGGAAAGAAAGAAGTGAGAAATAAACTGAGAAAGAAAAGGAGAGCGGGTAGCTTGGTGCCAGTTTGTGAAGCAGTGGAATGGCATGTCTTCAGGAGGTAGAAAAACACAGTTTCCTCCATCATTTGGAGCTTGTCAGACAGACTGTGAAAAGCTGACAATTACACAGGAGGGGAACCAACTGCCTGAGCCTTCGACAGGACCGGCCCTGTGCCTGAGAGCTGCTCGGGGTGTTACTGCCAGACACTCCCTCTGGATGTTTAGGTCTCAGTCTGGATCTTCACTGCTGAAACAGCACAAGCAAACCAAACTGGAACAAGTAAACCAAACATCCTTCACTTAAAGAGATTATTTTGAGTTGTTGCTGGGAGCACAGGGGTGCGCTGACTTCACATACATTTCTCTCAGAATGTGTTTCCAACGTGTCGGTGGACAGATGTACACCAACAGAAGAGAGGAGAGGGAGGCAGATTATCTCCATGACAACACAGCTGGAGGGTCAGATATTTCATGTTTGAGGAACAGCAGATTGCAACAGGTGACCTTCAGAGATGAAAGCAGTTTGTTTTTTTCTATTTGTTCATTTGATTTTTCAGAGAAACTTGATCTTTACGCTAAGAAGTGCAACAGTCATAGACAGACACTTTAGCTTTTAGCAAAAAAAAAAGGAACATTATAAACTTTATTCTCCAAGTAAAGAAATAAATCTGGGTTATAAAAGTCATTCCTTCCATATTTTACCATTTTCTGTAGTAAAAATGAACAAGATGAGAGAAACAGTGACAGGAAGAAAAATAGTGCACATATAATTTGTTTGTCTGTACTCGTGCTCTGAATGTCTCCTCCTTAATTTAAGATAAAGTGTGGAATAAAGAAAAAAGGGGCCAAGTGTGCGTTCAGCTACTGAAGGTGTGCTGGTACAAAGAGATTTTGGAGATGGTACAGTGTTACAGAGGTGCAACAGTAAAGAGAAGATGGAAACAAAGGAGAGAGTGATGGGGAGTGACAGCCAGGAGGCAAACAGAGGACGCTGCGGTTCACGGTCGGCGCCTTAACCCCTGGGCCAGCAGGGTGCCCCTCCACGGTTGTTTTCTGATGTCCCACAGTCCATCTGGCTTATCTATAAACCGGTGTGAGTGCAGCAGGCGGAGGAAGCCAAACGGTGTCTCCATTCCCATTAAAATCTATTTGCCAATAAACAGCAGATCTACAACCGTGGTCTGGTAAAAAGGTTTATGGAGGACGGAATGTTTAAAACAGAAGACAAACACATACACGTATATAAGAAAAGAAGAGAGGACAGACGGTTGTGAGGAGAACAAACTGTGAATGTGAGCACACACAAAGACACTGTAGAGAGAAGAGCGACGTGAACTTACGTGGGATGGTCACGCTGAAATGCTGAGGGTCAGAGATCAACAGTTTTCTCTTAAGTTCATTCAAGCCGACACCCGTGGGTCCTGCACAAAAAAAACAAACATAGATACATGTGTTTAAAATGACAGAAGTCACAGAATCCTTCACTGCTTCACTGATGTAGAAAAGACATTTCTGTGTGATAATAACAACACATAATAATAATAATAATAATAATAATAAAAATCTAGAATACAGTCACAAACAAAAAGCAAAGCAATAACAGAATATAAATTATATACTATCTCAATAGACACTTTTACAAGAAATTATAAAACACATAAAACGTACCAAACTTAAATATTAGCATTTAAAACACATTGTTCAAAACTAAATTATCACCATGTTCAAGCAGCAGTCCTAGAATTTAGTGTTTGCATGTCCACAACTTACAAAGGACAAACAGAGGCTCAAAATACACTTTAATAAAATGTCAGCTGTCTCTTACAAACTCAGGTTTATTTTGTAGACTTTAAAAATCAAGTTTAAGAGTCATGGGAGACAGAATTAAACATTTTCACAGGCTGGATCATAATGAATAATAATACAAGTAAATATTATTGCAAGACACCTGCACTTTGTTGAAGATCATCCTGAATAGATCAGTATTACACCATGCAAGGAGTACTGTAATACTGTGCACTACATCAAGTTATTCTTTTGTTACATCAGATATATTTCACACTTCAGTATTGTTGTATCGTGTATATTGTAAGTAAGACTACATGGATACTATAATGTTATCATGTATATACCTGTATATTTTAAAATAATGAACAGCTCCCACATTATAACTGCTACAGAAACACTTTCACATAAGTATATGTACTAGGATATAAATATGTAATAGTGTGTATTTTATATACAGGTTTTTCATACTGTCATTACTCTAATTTCTGTCTTTCCATTAATCTATTTTAAATATTTACTTATTTATGTATTTTAATCTCCTGTCTGATTAATAAAGTTTTGACTTTCTACTTTTCTGTTACAGTAATTTAACTCCTTGTGAATTTAAACTCACATTCAATTAAAACACAAGTAAAAGCCTCTCGAGCAGAGATAATTGATTTAATACAGGAAATCTACAGTTACAGCTCGTTTTCAACCTGCTCCTTTCTCACTGTAGTTTGGCAGAACAATAAAGATTTAATACAGGTTCACAGTGAAGGTTAAAAAAAAAAAGTCTTTTCCCGTTACTGTTGCGAGTCAGCTGGACTTTCCATCACATCCCCACTGGGGAAACTAAGGCAATGAGTGGGAGTAGAGAGAGGAGGAGAGAATATTGAGTATTGACTATTGATTAATGAGTGGCTCTAAAAACCGAGGTAAACTGTGGGGAGAGCTCAAGGTTCATCCAATTCAGGAATATACTTGAACTTTTATGTTGAGTACGTTACGGAACACGTTACAACACAACACAACACAACACAACACAACACAACACAACATATGTAAGTTAATGAAAAACTTGCACTGCTCCATTTCTTATTCTTTGCGGCTTTATTCTGTTTTTATTCCTGTCTGTGTTTTATTTTAGTAAAGTGACCTCGAGAGTCTAGAAATTTGCTTATAAAATTATTATTATTATTACTATTATAAAAATGCAGTTATTAGATGCAAAAATAGAAATTTTGTTGACATTTTTAAACCTTATTTTGATTTGATGGAACAAAACTAATGAAAACCAAACTGTTTAATGGGCTCTGCAGGTCTTCTCCCTCTGTGTCTCTGAAAGCCATCTACCAGTGTTTTGCTTGTTGTTACCAGGGCGCTACATCTTCCTAATTCAAAGTGACTGGCATCGGTGTCTCCAATGAACTGGACAAGAAATCAGTTTTGCAGTTACAAGTGCACGGCTCTGCGTTTTCAGTGTTTCACCGCAGCCCTGCACTGTGTGGACAGTCAGAGACGACGGTGCTTGATCTGGGCTCGAGATTCCTCGCATGCCTGACGTTCTGGGCAGGCACTACAATTGCATCAAACCCTATTGGAAATTCGTTTCTCCAGGCAAATGTGTTTAGCAGGCCGCTCCTCTGAAACAAACGGACAATGAGTTCACTCAGCGACGCCGATTAGGTGGAAAGAGGAGAGGAGGGAGAGAGGAGAAACATTTCTTAAAAAGAAAAGTGCTCCTGTTTCCTCTGTCTGTGCTGTTCCTCCACATTGTATCTGTTGTGAACCAGGAAGCTTTTGGTGTGATCCACAACCTGATAAATAGGTGTGGACAACGAGGCTCTTTTAAGTATAATCTCTAAACACTGGCAGCCTTCACATGCAGACAAATTCACACCCCATGCTTTCCTTTTCCCTCTGCACCCACTAACACATGGTTTTGAGTCCTATTGCTCGGCTGCTGGAAGTGATAAAAGCTGTTTCCTCAGTGTGCTTCTAGGCTCTACTGTGAATTCAAAAGGACCAAAAAAAAAAAAAAAAAAAGACAGAAAAATACCTTCTTTGGACCAACGGCGCGAGGCATTTTGTGGTTACCGTCTCATAAACAAGCACATGGCCGAGCGAAGACAGCAATCAATCTTAGCTGGGGAGAGGGAGTTTTTCAGCGAGAGAGAAAACAGGTCAGAGGACCTGAGGGCTGAGAGCTTGGGTGATTTATTAAGACGAGGAAATGGAGTTCATTTTGAATTTGTTTCGGGAGCGCGGGAGGAATGCAGCGGTGCTGTTTGAACAAGGCTGTGGACCAGTGTTGTTGTAGGGGCTGAAGGTGGCAGAGCGTGGTAATAGAGGGCCTTTTATGAGCCCTATCACAGCGGTGCAGACAGTCCGCCCAGCAGGCCACAAACCTCCACACAAGGCTTGTTTGCCTTAATCTGAGCGTGGATATCAAGGCCCGGGCACAGGGGACCAACAGAGTGGTGTGTGCTGCCCTTGGTATGACTAACGGCCGCACTTCTGCACGCTCGTAAAGCCATTTTCACCTTGTACATGGCTCCCTTGCTTGCCACTTGCGATATCAATGATGCATGGCAGCAGACCTTCTTCAGAATACCTCAGACGGTGATTAAAGCTTATTCCAGCTGTACCCTCGCCTGCCAAGGGGGCCCAGCAGGCCCACCACCAGGTCTTTTACAAGCAGAGTCAGTGCCCTGTGGTCCTGTTCCACCGTCTGACCTTAAACACGCCACCTCTTTGTGCATTGTTTGTTTTTAACAATGCCCCGATACAACAGCAACATTATAAATCTGAACGCTACAATAAAAAAACGCATAAGTCTCTCAAATTTTCTGGATGAAGCAGCAGTATTTACGTTGTGTTTATGTGTTTTTTCTCTCCTCCATCTGTCTCTCTCTGTCCTCGCAGATTGCCGTGCCAGTAAAAGTGTCAGACTTCATTACTACACTCATTAGAGAAGCTGCCTTTAATATCGTGAGCTTAATAACTTCCAGGCCAAATGCCGAGCACATCTCGTGCAGTTTGCGCAGAAAATGCCGAGGCCGGTCCCGACGAGGCCCGGCTCTGGGCCCTCGAGCCTCGACCCAACCTCAAACCTCCTCGCCTGCCTCACATCCAGGGCAGGCAATATCACAGCACTACATGCAGCGCTGGCTTTACTGCTTCCATATTTTAAGGATGACAGTGGTGCAATGTGCTAACCGCACATCATTTACAATGCAGATTTTCAACAGGCTTAATATAGAGTTCCAGTCTTATATATTTGGACACCACATAAACATTCATATAAGAATCAGTACTTTTGACACATGTTGGGGCTAAACCCCAAACTACAAACTTTCAATTCATCAAACTGGTACTGTACGTTCAGTGTGTCAGGTTACAGGGGAACGTGGAAATCAACACAGCGTTTTGTCAGGTTAAATAATCAGATTTCTTTCAGAACCGTCAGTGGTTTGGTCAAACTATGCATACAGTATTTAAAAATATATTTTCATTGGCTGTCTTATTTGAAATGTACAAAAGCCCAGATAAGCATCTTGATTTGTCTTTGAAACAGAATCTCAGACCGCGCTCCTCCACAGCTCCATTCAGTCCATAAGGCGGGCAGCGGGTCATTCATTAGTGGGCACTGTGGACATGTGCATTCACATTAATGAAGAAACGCCCTCAGGCATTCCTGAGAAGCTTTAGGAGAAGGGGGATGTTTGATATAAAAATAATGTGGGGAGAAGGTGCTGTGCTGGAGAGCGGAAAAAGTGCAGGGCTGAAGCCAAGTCAGGCATCGAGGGCTGCGTCCTGTCTGCAGCTCTACAGTAATGCAGACTTTACTTCTCTTAAGTATTACACTGACCTCTTGCTAAACTCTTTCCTCTGAACACTGCTTAGCATCAATTTCCCCACATGTTGAAGGAGAGGCAATAAAAATCATACTCGTAATTTAAACATTTGAAAAGTTTTTTTTTTATTTTTTAAACCAAAGTCAAAGCAATGGATTAAACAGAGTGTTTATCAGCTCCAACTTACAGTCGCTCATCTTGTTAAATAACTTTCTACTGACGGTGGTAATCAGGCTCCTCTCAGGTACAAGCAGCACATCAATAGCAGTGTTGTGGAGTAGCTAGTTACATATGATGATGTTACATAAGTTAATAAGAAAAAACATGTAATTAAAACATAGTTAGTAATCAAAATGCCAGTGATTACTAAAGGTTACTTCTGAATATTTGGTTGTCAATAAAAAGCTTTACTATAGGATGGCTTACAGGGAGCTGCCCCTAAATCCAGACAGGTTTTAGCCATTTGGTCTTTGTTTGAATTTGCACCACCGCTCAACTCAGGCCAATCAAATCATGACTTTGACTGTCATTAGTCCACCATGTCTGTGACTGGCTGCCCGCGGCAAAGTGTGTGGTCAGATAAAAAGAAAACAACTGTCCGTTCTGGATATGTATAAATATTTTCTTCTGAAATCTTTTGATAGAAGTTTGATAGTAATCAGTGTTGAATACTGTTTGGTTGATTACATTGTTTGGTATTAGTTGATGTCTTAGCTTTATTGCCAACATTTGTTAGAAAGGTAATCACAATGTAATAAATCAAATTAATTTGAAAAGAAAAAGTATTTTAATTAGTTGTATTAGTTATTATATACACATTATTTTAGCAGGATAACCAGTATTCTGTAATTTAAGACTTTCCCAACACTGATCATTAGCTACACCCACCAGACAATAAAAAGATCCCGATGACAATTAGCTTCACATTGTGCAGTATTTTCCAAGTGTGTGGAAGCAGGCCCTGGACACTCTCACAGTTTTTAGTCTTAAACCAGATGTAACAGTCTGATCCTGCAGTTGTTCTTATCACACCAATGTTATTTCTTTATTCCAAATGTCTACATGGCTCATTAACTGTCAAGGCTGCAGATTTGTTTCCAGAGATTTGCAGATTTAGCTTCAGGCCTCTAACACGACATTAAATATGGAGCCATCAGGTGTGTATTTAAGGACCTTTTACAGGGTTTGAGGGTTAAAAAGAGTTAGCAAGACCAGTATTTATCCACCCTTTGGCTGAAGTCAAGGACCCAATAACCTCATAAAGATATTAACAGCACTGGACGCTGTATGTTGAATTTATTAAACTATACAACTTGCTTTACATTAAATGAAGAGAAAATACTATTCATGGAAAGTGACTTTATAAAATGACAATTTCACCTATTGAGCAGTAAAGTGTCTCACTACTAAACACTAAAGGGAGAGAGCAGTTAGAAAGAAAAGTGTTTGAGAAAAAGGTTTTATAATAAGAAAAATCAAGGTGCTCTGGGGAGAGGAAGAAGCGAATGAGCGAGGCTGACAAACATAAAGCAGATCTTTCCTTGGCCCTCCACTTCGTTAGGTCTGAAATTGTCCATAGGTTGTCCTCCAAATTATGCAGGTTAATTGAAAATATTTACATTAGCATGACAGGTGGGAGAGGTTCAGCATCCTCTGTGTAAGGCTGTGACATGCTGGCAGGAAAATGAACTCGCTAATTAGCAACACGTCTGATGAAGTCCATGCTCCGTGTGGCGTTTTTTTTAAGTGAACCAAGGCCTGGTCAATCAGGCTGGGAGCACAACTCTGGAAAGAGCATGTGCAGCAAAGAAAGAAAAGGACACTGTTGACCTTGTTGCCAGTGAAAAATTCACTTCTAGATTCACCTCACGAGTGTGTAACTGTGAAACTGTCGTAGGAAAATCTAAAACAAAAAGATGAAGAGTAGAACAGATGCCTCGGCTCCGTTCCTTGAGTGCATCTCTTACCTTGATGAATGGAAATATCACAAGGAATCACGGTGAAAATTTCGGGAATGTTTTGTTCCACGTGTGTCTGGGACATTCTTGTCATTTTTTGTTACAAGTAACAAACCTAAAAAGGAAAATGTGGAAAAGCCCAGAACTCCCCGATGGTACGGTTGGTCCCGAGGAAGATTTAAGTCTTTACTGTTGCACCTGGCTTAGCATATTGTTCCACCATTCACTGGCAACACTCGTCTTCCAACCACAAATACAGAATGAGAAACCGCTAAATTCATTTCAAGACCTTGGCACGTTATAAAGCTCTTTGGAGGGCTTTGTAACACCCGCTCCTCCAGGCAAGTGTTAACAATTTCGTCGACTCGAAAAAAACTGAAGGGACATTGAGAGCGAGGTGCAGTAAATGAAAGCACTAAATGTGACTGATTAATATGAGGTCTGCTCCATCAATTCCACCGAGTGCTAAAAGTCTAAATTAAGGAGGATGGCTTTGGGTGAGTCCCCGCGTTGGGAAGCTCATTTCTGGGTTGAGGGGTCATGGGAGGCCAAGGCCGGGCCGCCTGGGGCTCCTGGAGCAACAAAACTCTGAGTCACAGTCGTTTCTGTGATCTGTATGTGTCACCATGCCGGGAGGTGAGGATTTTCATTAAAACTCTGTGGCCTCTGCGGAGCCAAGTTTAACAGCAACAGACTCAAAAACAAAGTGTGAGGTAAGCAGTGACATCAGAGCTCGACAACAGACGCATTTTTATGATAAACTTTTTGGAGACCGGCTTTGTACTCACCTACGAGGACCACCAGCCTGTGTTTGGCTCCGCTCTGCCTGCGGTACGGAGTCACCTCCTCGTACGTGGGCACGTCGGCCGTGTCGTACAGTTCACTCTTCTTACACTCGTACATGGACTTGTTGGTTTTCTTGTCTCTCCTGCTGAGACGGAAGCTTCTCCTGAACCCAGCTGGAGGTCACCATGAAAACGACAGACGGAGACAGACGGAGACAGACGGAGACAGACGGAGACACATGAATCCACAGGTTCGATACATGACGGTGTGTAGATTCCAATGCAACTGGATGTACACATAAGCCCACAGCTGTGTGCTTCGATTTACGGTTGTTTCAGCGTCTTGGCAAACACCTCCGCACAGCTTCATGTCCAAGACCTCATATTGTATTGTGCAGCTCGGTTTTATGACAGCTATCTTTGCTGTAGGTGAAAGAAGTACAGCGCAGCCCACAGCCAAACAGTTTCCCTGGATATCACACTCAAACACTTTACTCACATTTTCCCCTGGTGACTTGTAGTGGGTTTTAATTTTCTCCTTTTGTGCTTTCAAGTATCTCTTAGAGGTGCAGCTTCCAGGCTTTTACATTAGTGAAAAGCTACTGTATACAACACATGACTGGATTTTTTCTTATTATCTACCTCACAGATGCAAGTTTTCACCTGCACTATTTTGTTGTTTTTCTGGGTTTTTGTTTTTTGAGAGATAGGATACTCAGCTCCACTTTGTTTATAGAGCACTTTAAGAAACAGCATGGTCGGCCAAGGTGCTGTACACAAACATAATTCAATACGAGGAACAGACTATTACATTCTGGGGAAGATCAGAGGATGGGATCATGTCTGGAAAAAAAGCCTAAACAAACTGAATTACTTATAATGGATGAATTTTTTTAACAATGACAGTGGAGAAAGAAAAGTAGTAGAGGGCAGTAAAACACAACAGCTGTGTGTATGAGCTGGAAAGAAAGGAGGAAGTGGTAGGTACTAACTGAATACAGTGAAATGTTTCTGCTCTTAATATTATTCTTTGTTGCATCCTAATGGATTCTGTTGAAGATCTATACACACATGCAGGATGATAATGTCTACAACCTGAGACAATTTGATGGAGATCAGACTTTGATTATGCCGCGGCAGAGGTTTGTAAATTGAGTGGTTTCTAGTTACTTTTACTTCAATTAGGTTAGAAACGATTCATCCTTGTTTTTCAGACACTTGTGGTTCATAAAGACAGATTTCTGCTAAGAATTCATTACAAAACTGGAGAAACTAAATGTTCTTTTCTTGTAGTTTACTATGATGGTAGGTGAATACACTGTGTGGTGTTTAATGGCTGTACACAAAACTGTCATTGTTTGATTTGCATTGCAATTTTAGACAGGGATGAGGTATGTGTGTACCAGGCCGACATGTGTATGTGCCATTTAGTGTGCTTTGGTTGGCTGCAAAGGAACAGTCGGCCCGTGTGTGCAGGTTGCTTTCCACCAGCTGTCATCTGTGATTTGTTTATGGCACAGCGTGTCCTCTGACTTCTGTCACAAAGGCTTCTTACCATACCAATCCAAGAGAGTGCATGCTTTGATCTGATGATCTATGGCAATATCAAAAGGAGAAATTAAGCCTTAATTTGAAAACTGTGGTTTCACAGTGACTGATGTCGGTTGAACTTGGAAAGCAGTAAACTCAGGAACTCGGGAGGTCTAATATCCTATTTCTACTTATTGTCATGGGTTGGAAATTACCTCCACCAAGAAGGGTATGTTTTTGTCTGCGTTGGTGAGTCTGCTTGATTTTTGTATGTTAGAAACATTAAAGAAAAACTACTGAACTGATCTCGTTGAGTTCGTCTTTGGAGAGATAGGAACAAATGATTAAAGTTTGGGCAACCCTGATATGGGTGAATGTGTTGCTATTTCACCACAAGAGGCGACAGCGTTCAGTCTATCACACTCGTACAGCTGGATCATGCCTTTGCAGAAGTTTGTGCTCTGTAGGTGACTTCTATTGATGTCAGCATAAAACTTATGGACTGAGAAGGAGAAATGGGAGTTGAGTCAGCTCCCTGATGCCCCCCCTTTAATACTTTCCACAACATTTTCAAACCGCTGTGGGGCTGCGCACACAAACAACAAAGAGAAAGAGTTTGCATTTTTCTGAGCTTGTTCTTTTCCAAACAGTCTCTTATTAAGAGATGGAGCTACAGACCTCTGCTGAGTTACAAATGAAACACGCTGTAAGTCATCGGAGCAGAATAATAGTGTTTTTGCATAAGCGTGTGTATACGTAGGAGTGTCCGCACGCGCCTCAGCACTGAATATAGTGTTACACTGAACATTTAGGGCAGACTTTGTTCCACTGCGGCCGACTTGTGGCTTACGTTGTCTGTGCCATTTCTGCTGTGGTTAATCTTCTCATTCAGCACCATCAGGCCCCCCCACATCCCTCCACCCCTCGTGCCCCCCACCCAGGGAATATTACCCTCTGCCACACAGTGGAAAACACACACCGCTCATCTGCATTTCTCTTGTAAAGACATCAAACTGTAACCAGTATCCACAAGGTTGACATCATTACAATAAACATTAAGGGTCTAATGTTCATGATATCCTATTGAAAGCAAGAAGTCAGTTTCTTAAAGTTCAAACCCCAAAAACCCACACTGGTCAGTCATTTATCACAATGTAAACACAGTACTGGCTAATCAGGCTTTAAGTAATACTATGAAAGTAATTAATTCTGTCTGTCAAGCTGCCATCCAATTGGCTCAGGCCGAGGCAAGTCTCCGCTGCTTTCCACCGGGTAGGCAGGTGCAGAGTTTAGTTAATATAAATCGCCATCGGGAGCCTTCGGTAATGTGGTGTCCCTCAAATTCGCTTAAACCCTCCTGGATGGCTTCATCCAAATAATGAGGACAACTCGACATCCCTCCCCTCCAGTGCTGCCTGAGGGTAAATGAATTAAAGCCTCGTGAGGCACACCATCCCTCACCGAGCCGCCTCGACAACCACCTCATCCTCAGCACTGATGGAGACTGAGTTAGACAGAGGGGATGGAAATTAATGTGATCCAGAATTAAGGAATGATTCAAGTCCTGTTTAAACGAAGGAAGCCTGCCTATTTGTCAAGAAAACCTTCAGCTATGTTGGAACGCTGACATGTTTGTCGCAGGATGATTCAAGGAGAAAGGTTACTAGCAGGGAAGGAATGTATGATACGTGTGGCACAGGGATGTGATGCCTCTGAGTGGTTTGACAGGTCAAATCAAATTTGTTGACAATAGTTTCTGTTTTGAATTTCCCTGGAATGAGAGCTTTGTAGTGGCGGTGTCCTGGTGTGTTTTTCTGTAAGAGTGTGGTGTGTTAAGGGGTACGGAGTAAAAATATTCCTTGCTTAAGTTCCACACACGCACACGCACACGCACACACACACACACACCTCCCAATGGTCTGCACTGGGCCGTGACTGGATAAGTTGCCAGAAAACCTGATGTACACACACATATGGATTTTCTCTCACTCCTTCTCTCTTGTCCACACACATACAAATGCTTTGATTCAAAGTCCTTTCACTAAAACAGAAACATAAAAAAGTGAAGGGAAAAAAGATGAGCATATTTAACACAGTGTAAACACAAGCTGTGACTACGCACACACAGACGTACACACACAGTTGCTTGGAAGTCGCCTGCAGTCCTACAAGCCCATTTTCCAGTGTGATAATGTCTTACAGCCACGTAGGAAATTTAGCGTGTGTGTATAGAAATCGCCCGGAGGCCTCTGCAAACTGTGATTACAAACTGCCCACTCGGACACTAGCATCCTGTGAAACACTACAACCCTGCACCTGTAAAAGATAATAGTGCAACTGTAAAAGAACAAAAGGAAAAGGAAGACAAACGTTCATAAAAAAATAACAGATGACTCGAAAAGTCTCAAGTCATGCATCTGCCAACGGGTGTCTGAAAGAGGAGAAGCCTGAGAACAATACGAGCGTCAGGTCTTCCAGACGTCACGCGTAGGCGATCAGCGAGATGACAATGCTGAGGAGAATAAAAAATGACTGCCATTTTCCCTCCAATCAAACTTCATTCCGTGCAAACAGGGGGAGAGAGAAAACGTGCGGTGAAGCAAAGAGGAAAAAGTTCATAGTGAAACCACCTGTTGCGAGGCCCCGGAGTAGGAAGGGCCGCTGTCTAGGGTCCGTGGCCTAACTATAGGAGACTGTGCTGACAGCTCCAGTACCATCCCGGCTCTCCCGGCAGGGGCCCTCTCTCCTCGGCACTAATGGAGACGACATCTATAGAAATTAAGCGGGCATGGCAGCTGGGAATTAAGTGAGTATTCCGCTCTCGGCTCGATGCCGCGTGCTGCGGTTTAACGCTGTAACACTTAGTCCGGTTCGTGGGCACCAAATGTGGGAAGCATTACCAGCTCTCTTTTGCTTATTATGCACCCCCATTACTGGCTTGGTTGGAGGGGCGCATGGTAGGCAGCTAGGCAGGAGGAGGACGCTTTCCACACTGTCAGCCATTATTATATCAGCAGTGAATAAAAGGAAGAGGAGTGTAGCTGCTTATAATGACAAAAATACAAAAGCCTGGTGCAGACGGATGAACCGCTCTGCTTGATTTACCATCAATTTGCTTTGCTTGCATAATGAAAGGAGGCGTGCTAGACTATCAAGGCCAAACATGGCAGGATTTTGGGAGATCTGACATTAGAGTCAGTTGTGTAAAGACAGTTGAGCCATGTCACTGCTGACCGGCGTCATGTGGGCCACTGTAATTTAGAGCAAACTGCCTCCAGATGGTTTGAGAAGGTTTCAAGGAGAGGAAGATGCAGAAAGGACAGCGAGTGAACAGACGGAGGTGGACAAACCCTGACATTCATGTATGTGTCCTGCAAGTGCTCCCTCCACACAACTGCAGCAACGGGCATCTGTAAAAATGATTATGGGACTGTAATAAAGTGGGCTCCACGGCTGATCTTGGGATTTGATTGCATCAAGCGTCTAACTGTTTCCAGCAGCAGCCCAGATATACAGTACAGTATCTACACTGACCTTTAGACAAAGCAGGTTTGAGCTGGGTTTCCAGTGATGCACTTCACTTCTTCAATAATAAAAGCAACGAAAGCTGAGGGCGAAATCTGTTGGCGTGACATTTGCAGTGTGTATGGGTAGCAGTCCACAGTGGTGAACTCATTAAGAGTGTTATCTGGGGAAAACTCATTCTGGGAGCAGTTTCCACGATCTTGCGCTAAGCGTTAGGAAAGTGGTACCCAGCCCAAGTGTTACAGGCTCATACGGTGGAATAGCGCTCTAGACCTTTGGCTGCAAGAGGTCCATTTGTGTCAAGCACTGTTTGTTTTTCCTCTCCATCTTATCCCACAGCTCTTTGGGCTCAGGAATGTCTCGTTTCAAAGCGATGCCTGATGCCTTATGTGTTGGCAAAAATAATAATAATAATAAAAAAAAGTACCGCTCACACACAAGTACTTGAGTTCCTACTAGAGTCCTTGAAGCCACGATCCACATCTGAGCTCCAAGAGTACCACTAAGTGCCTGCCTTCCTGTTTGTCTCATCAGTCTGATGTTCAGACAGAGAAGATGCTACTGAACGAAGCCGCAGGGAAAACAAAATTCCACGTCCCTTTTCCGACTCTTTAAACATTATTGTTGATTGTTAAAGCTGATAAAAGCACCGCTGTAAAGCCAGTGCACATACCTACTGTGATTGTATCCAAATGCTGGATGTTCATTAAATTGCATATCATTTAAATCTTATAAATTTAGGTTCCTCCGTGTTTGGACACAGACTGGTGGAAAAACTCAGTAATTTCAGCGTTTTGGCTGCTGCCTGTCCACAACAGTCGGACCTGCACCCGGATGAACTCATCTCATTTTGGAAATGGAGCGTTTTTTATTTCAGTTTATAACACTTCTCCATGTTTTTCCGTAACTTCCATAATTGGATTGTGAGACGCTGATGGATATCCCAGCCCCCGTTTGTTCAGCTTTAACTGATTTGGAGCTTCTTGCTGGTCTTCCATTCATTCATCCATCTGTCTTTCTCTCCTCGGTGTGGGACTTGGTTTTTTGGGATTATGTAGTGATGGTGTTACTGTGCCTACACATTCATGTCATAGACCAAATGTAAAGATGGATGACTTGCAAAATGTGTCTCCTGGTTTTTCTTCTTTGGATGGAAATGAGAGTCTCCAATGCTTTCTAGAAAGGCCTGATGAAAAGGCAACCTGGGATGCAGCTTTCCTCCTCCAAAGGTTGGACTTCATTCTGTACTCTGCTGGCTCTAAAGTCAAGCAGCATCTGAGCACAGGAATCTGCTCGCCCCCAAGTAGTGCTCAAGGATCGCTTTTGGCTACAGACCTCACAGACGTTGCATCACTGAGAGAGGCATGTAGGGAAAACAAACCAAACACTAAGGACAACAACCGCCTGCCCCCTCCCACCGCCTCCTTTATTTCCCTATGCAACCTCAGTAGCATTGCAAAAGCATCTGTAAGTTCTAGGATTTCAAACTTTTAGGGACGGGCCAACTTTAAATCATACAACCACATCCAACAGGCTGAAAAGCCATGCAGCAACTCCTCTCATAGAGAAGATGTTATTATAACTCACTTTTTTTTTTCCTTTCTCTTTCTCCTGAGGTTCTCTCATTTCAGTTAAACCTCGTTCTGGGCTGCTGGAGTCGAAAAATGCTGCTAACCCGCTAGAGTGCTGGATGTTGTTTAGGTACCAAGGAGGAAGAGGAGAGGCTGAGGTCATTGACCTCACAGAGGAGGCAGGGTGACAGTGAGGGCAAGCCTGAAGGGGACAGAAATGGGTGGAAAAAATGGAATAGAGTTTGGCAAAGTTGGGCTTTGGGAAGTGACCCTGATTAAGCTTGGCAGACACGGCTCAAACTTAGTATTTATAAACTCGCGTGTGCACTGGATATCCTGCGAAATCTGGAGTCTAAATGGTGTAGTGTGCACAGAGAGCTCTGAGGCCAGTTCAACTCTTGACCTCAACATCTGAATATAGACAGAATGGGATACAGAGAGAAAGGAAGAAATAAAGACCAATAGAGAGAGACATGGACAGACAGGTTTGCGTTTGAGCCAGCTAGGACGGCCTGTGGTCCTCCTGATGGACAATACCTTGTGATTTGTCGAGAAAATGACAGTTGTAATAAAAACATGATGGGAAACATTTTCTGTACAAGACTTGGCAATTGGAAGCAGCTCTTTGGAAAGGGCTGCAGAACCAAAGCGGGCCACGGTAATTGTCATTAAGTCTGACCAGGACCACATCAACGAGGCCGGCCCTCGGACAGACCTCCAGAAAGCAGCGTGGAAAACAAGCCGTTCTTTTAACCTAAATCCATCCAGAACCATTCTTAAAGAAGTCCTCAGACCCACAGCAGAGGCAGAACAGGATAAGTACTACATACTGCAAATCCATGACATGATCTGCCAGTGCATTCACACTGTCACCAAGGGAGCAGAAATAGCATCGTCTTCTGAACCACGACACAACTCCTCTTTGTGTTTTTTTGTATATGGGACACCGCGTAGAATCAGACGTACGAAGACTTTGAACCTAAGGGTAAGGACAGGATTAATTGAGAGGACATGTCATTCTAACACAGACTTGGTCACACGTGTCACTGTTAATGTAACAATGAACGGACCACATCAGGAGAGACGAGGACAAAAGGAAGAAAAGAAGAAGACAGTCTCTCACCTAGATGGGATCCGCTACTATAGTCAGCGTCCTCTGGTGATGAGAAGAAAAAAAAGAAAAGAAAAGAAAAGCCAAAAGAGAGGCACAATATCATGTTAAAGATTCAAACATGACAGCAACAGCCACCTACCTCTCTGAGCATGTACTAGAAATAAAAAAGGACCATAGATGGAAACAGGGAGAAACAGAAATCTGATTTATCTTTAGGTTTGTTGGTCGTTTTTTTTTCCTTTTTTTACATTGTGTAGATTTTACCCAAAGTGACAGCCATTGATGCAGTGGTAAATAAGGTAGCAGGTTAAATAAGGCAGAAGATAATCACAGGAGATGCTCCTCTCTACTTTAAAAAAAAAAAACCATCTCTGAAAATGTTGATAAACCCTTATGATTAGATCTAAATTATACTCCACTACATCCTTGGCCATGACTTTGAGGATGATTTCGTATTATGAGTGAGCTCGCCAGAGGGGTAGTAGCGATGGGATGATGCTCCAAATAATGTCCAGTCAAATGAAAATGACAAATTAGCCGGTGAAAGATGAGGCTTTGTAAAAATGCGAGAGCCAAATAGTTTTTAGAGGAGAAATTGACCATGACATCTGATGTTCCTGTTTAAGAGCGATTAGCTTCGACATGTAAAGACAGGCCAAACGAAAACAGGAAGGATGGAGAGCAGAGGTGAGAGGTAGACCTTTTGTTACACACAGAAAATTACAGAGGGGAACCAATCACAAATGGTTTTATGTGTTTGGCGGATTGCAACACAATCACCCAGGGACTTATCAGCAAAATCCTATTTAATGGGAGATGTCAGACAAGTAGTACCTTCAATCTCCTCTGCTGTGAGAGCCAAAGGAGCAAGGAATGGAAGTTAGTCAAAGATTTAGAAAATGTTTTATTGAAAAAAGTTAAAGGACAAAGGAAGAGAATAAGAAGAAACCTACCAAAGTCTACCGCCACATCATCTTAGAAAAGCAGAACAAAAGACAAACAGTTAAAAATCCTAAACTTCTTATGTGAAACATTATAAAGTATCACAATACTGAACTATAATCTACATAAGCTGCTTCATGCCACACATGTACATGTTGCTGGAAGTTGACTCATTTCTTACACAACAACAAAACAGCTCACAAGTCTATTTCATGTAGTAACTTTGTGAAAACTGCTTAACAACATACAATAAAATCAATTCCTCTAAGGTTATCACTACTGTGTCTGGAATAAAAGGATGACATGACTTTCATCAAAAACATCAATAGAAATCTCAACTCAAGGTCCACTTGTTCCTTCTGTTAGAACACCTCATGGTTTTCATCAATAGAGGATGTACACTCATCACATAAAGACGTATGAAACCTTTGAGGGAGATTGTAAACCTGTACTGAAGCTTTATCCAAGTTACGTGATTGAAAGTCATGTGGTTAAAAGTGAACCTTGAGCTCAGATTATTTTAACAAACTATTTTATGAGACTCTAACAAACATTCACTTGCTACAAAGTAAAACTTCTACTGCTTCTATTCTGTATAATTTACACTTAATTTACATCTATGTATATGTTACCTAGTGAGACACAGTCTGAGGTACATGTCTCTGATGGATCCACTGTGAGTCACAGAAAAAACATATTTAGCTTCATAATGGTATAAATAATACACTGCTCTATTCTCCTAAATATTAAAGAGACCATTTAGTTAGCATTTTTTAAAGGTGGGTGGTTTGTACAAAGAAATGTTTCATCCAAGTTTAAGGTAGCTTTTGAATTTACACCAGATGTTCAAGAGTGCCATCCAAACAGGAATAAGATGATGGTTTCATAATGGTAGCTAATGCATGGTGTGTGTGTGTGTGTGTGTTGGTTTAGGATGCCGTGAACATTTGGAGGCATTTACAGATGCTTCCTCCCGTTCACGTGTTCTCATTATGGCCAAACAAGGTTAAATCAAAACATACATAACACCATCTACCACAGCACGGGGCTCACCTTTCAGCGCTGCGTTCATTTCTCAGAGCGCACCACAGCTCGAGGGAGATGTTACGTCACAGCCTGAATTAATGACTAGCCAAAACAGCAGTCAGGACTGATCACTGCGAAAGGTTGTTTCAGGCTAGAAACCTCAGGCCTAAGAGCAACAACTGTGTTGAAGTTCAGAGCCAAATGTGTTTGCCTTTATCTGACATCTTGTTTTGCGTGTTAGCGTTTGCCCCCGTTTCCCCACGGATGTTGCCCTCCTCCTGTTGTAATGTGACATTTTAACTTGAACCAGCACGTAAAGCACATTTTGAGTAGGATGAGAGGTAATGGTAGAGGGGGGAGGATAACTTGAAAGAGGAAACAACAAAGACAATATGAGAATGATAACGATATCTAAAATCCTTCCCAGTGCTGCCTTCATTACACTCTGCGAGGCTTTCATCTGGTGCCTATCTGCCACAGGAATGGTTTGCATTGCCTAATGGCCTCGTAGCCTTGTACACCAACATTCCTCGTCTAATGAAACACGTGCGATAATGCTGCAGAATGTAAATCGTCCGGGTTCGGCTGATGCGACAATACTTTAAAAGTTGAAGAAAAACTTTGTCTTTTCTGAGAACACATTCTGCCTAAAGAAACAGTTTGAGAACCGAGAGCGAGGTGAAGTCATGATCTGATGTGAGTGCATGTGGACAGCCAGGCCTGCAGTGATGGTGGCAGCCAAGCCTATCATTTACTGAGCGCAGGGAGCCTTGGCCGCACAGATTGCGGCCGTTGACTTTCGCAGACATTCTCAGTGTGCAGTCAACCAGCCTGCCACCAGTCAGCTAACCAGCCTCGCTGGATGCTGAGCGGCCGACTGCCACCCCCCCGGTGGGAAAGGGATGCATGCTTAGGGGTCATATCACATGTCACGCCACATACCAAAGAATAACCACAGAGGATGACAGAAGGGGTGAGATGAGGGTACGGTTGGGATAAAGAGGAAAAAAAGGTAAGTGGATGAACTGTTTGTTAAAGGATAAATCAGGTTTGACGACAGGATGGCTGAGCCTGAAGGACCAGACAATCAGACAAGTTGTAAACAAAAGTTTAGCCAGATTATGTAAACCAATTTATTTGAAAGTAAAACCAAAAGAGTACACCCAGAATGATGGTATTAATCTATCATTACACAAGAAGCCTGTGTATGACGGGTCCAAGTTGATCAAGAAGTCTGTCTGTGGACTGTCTGGGATGTTTATGTTGGATAATTTAGGTAATAATTTTACTGTTCTTCTTCATTTTCTCTTCCAAATAAATTTGGCCAGAACACTGTGTAGTTGGAATGTACAGTCCTTGTGTGATCATTGTTGAATCGCAGGTCACCATCAAAGTGATCCCTGTTATTGTCCAAGTCATCATCAAGAGTGTAAGTGATGATCCAATCGGACAAGCAAGGCAGCCAAATCTTTATAGCCATTAGATTCACACAGTACTGCATGTCTTTACTATGGGGTTAATACTGAGCTTTAGAGCTGTACACATGAAACCCAGAGCTGTGTACCACCCAGCCAAGTGTCAGTGCTGCACAGCTGTTAAAACATCTTTCAGTTAACTCCTTATCAAAGAGGAAGAGACAAAGTGTGACCCCGAGTCAGCACCCTGTAAATAGCCCTGAGTTACGAGCTGATGTCACCCTCGCATCCAGCCAGCGTACAGATGGCCTTCTCCTTCAACAAACTGGACGCTGTCACTTTCTCTTTAGCTCTCTCTCTTTCTTTTTGGGAAGATCCAACATGTGACCAGTGGAATTTTCCAGATGACACAAAATTAGATCTTTGTTGTGCATCTTTTGGCTTTTGAATACAGAGCTGATTATTCAAAGTCAGGATCAGCCAGGCAAAGCTGGTCCGCATTAGGAAGCTGACTTTATAAATTACAAAATGTTACGAGTAACTCAGCATTGGGACACTGACAGAGAACCAATACGCTGGGTGTTTTAATGTGGAGGGAAAAACTAACAACTTGATCTATAAAACTTTAAGGGTGGTCTCTACGGGGTTATCTAACCCTAACCTCTGAGAATAAAATGGAACTTTTCTCCTGCGCCCATTGCACTTCTAAATCCACTCCAGTGTCTGTAAGCATTTAAGCTAAAAAATGAAATGGATGGATAAATTGAACAAAGGGCCAGGTTCAGGGCCACTTAAGACCAATCTCGGGCGCCATTTCGAAATGGTTCAGTGGCTTGCTGGAGAGAGCGAGAGGCAGTACGAGACGGAGGGATAGTGCTGTAATGTATGTAGAGAGACGTAGAAAGACCCCAAGGTGAGCGATAAGTGCGTCCACGTGTTTGGCAGACTACAAACCGAACCAAAGAATCAGACAGTGGAGAGGTTTGCATGTCAGACGGAGCAACAGACACGCTGTAAGAAAGCCCAGAAAGCTGTCAGGATGTTCAGAGAGAGCAGATGGGGAAGCTGGAGGAGAGCCAGGTATTGATGGAAGGGAGATGGGGGTTAAAATGGGAGGAGGCAGGTATGCCAGGTTGACGAGTGTAGAAGTAAAATAGTTGATCAAACATGCAGTCGAGTAGTTTAAATACTGCAACTTTAAACAATCATTTCATAACCAAAGAACGCATCCATGAAAGCAGCGAGGAAAAGGATTATTTATATCGTGCAAATGTTAGGCGTAAATGGACACGGTTAAGCAATGCTCACCACAGCCCCTCGCCAAGACCAATATTGTTCCAGCCGATGGAGCTCCCGGGCTGGAAAGAGAGAGAGAGAAGGACCCCCTCTTCAATCACCACCTCTGTCCTCCGCTCAGGAACAGCGGGGTCTCCACGGTATCCTTCAATTAGGTTGTAGTTTATGGCCCCGGGGCCCAGCCGGGCTGGCCCTGCACGGGACCCTGAGCCAAGCTTTGTCTCCCTCCATCTCTCTTGACCCAGCCACCACTGCTCCACAGGGCCACATCTGCTACCGAATGTGACCCCTGGACGGCTTCTCTCTGTATAGTGCTGCTAACGTCTGCTCATAACGTTTTTTACTTTCTACATCTTCTGGTTTCACTTCTCTTCATGTTTATTCACTCAACCTGATGCTTATATCTCTCAAAATGTGTTTTTTTTATCATTATTATTGTTGTGAATATCAGGAATTGAATGTGTTTGTGTGTCTGTACAACAACAGAGAGAACTGTTATCACTCCCTAGTTTTCTGTCAAAGCCTCCGAGGGACATGTCAGGGGACTTCCTACCACTGCTGCTGCACATACAACTAATCCTTACAGCATGTTTGACATTAGGAAGAAAAGTATTGCCGCAGCTCAAAAGGAGACTTATGTTCCTTTGGTTGGGGCTACAGTGGACTACATTTTACACCTGCCCTCTGTGCACAGAGGGAGGAGGGGTTACAAATCCCATAACTCATAAGAGGAACTGGGCCATTAAAATGAAATAGTAAGGGAACAGTACAGCACTGTCTGTTTTAAACTTTTTAGCAGGTTATTTTTGGCCATGCAGGACCATGTATGCCAATATGTGGTCGAACATAACCAGGAAATGACAACATCCATAATTCACCCATAGGCTCGAATCGGAGGTAAAAAGGCCCTAATGCTAAGTTTAGAGGTGGTCAGTGTAGTTCTGTTGGTTATTTCAGAGCTACATATTGAAAGACTCACATTACATTAAGGGCTCACCGCCATGTTGAGGGAAACAAGCAGTCAAATGGACATGTCCGTCTCACAGTGGTAATCTACAGTGAAAAATATGACCAATGAGAACTGGGGTTTTGGTTCAATGGGGACATTGTACGACCAGAGCAGGCCCATAAAACCAAGTACAAGTGTAGTGTGTTTTGCTGAGGGTTTGTATATTTGGAAAAGGCAGAATGAATGGAAAGTGGCGAGTAGAGCATTGCAGAGGAGGACTAATGCACTTTCATTAGGTCTAAATATGTGGTAGCGTGGTTATGAATATGTGTACGATAGGGAGGAGACAGGGAGATGAAGACAAAGAGAGTGAAGGATTAAAGAAGGGAGGAGAGGAAAGGTTTAATGAAAGATGTGAAGGAGAAACTTATTATTAAAATAAGTACAATAATACTAAGTGTCCACAACTGTTGGGTAACTTTTAATACACACTATGACCGATGGATGTTGGGAACTTTCACTTCAGCAGCTTATGTTGCAGGAGGGGTAAGTATTGACTTTTTGTTCAGGACAGTTTCCTGGTAATATTAACTGATATCAGAGGATTCAAGTCTGTGTGTTATGCTACAAAAGCCCCTGGCAGATACTGGCAGCATGGATTCCTCTCTACAGGCAGGCACAGGCCGTCATATAGCGACTTGCAGTCAGGATGCCGGTTGGACAGGCTTCTGTCAGTGCAGTGTAGTATACAAACCTCATTGCTGTTTGGCAGCTGTGTGTAAACCATAGTTAATGTCTTTGTCATTGTGAGACTTCATGTCAGGCAATCGCTAACAGAGCTTTTTAGTCAGATGAAAGGTTGAGCAAAACAGTTGTGGCATAAAGAGAAGCTGCTATACTGCTGTCTACTACTTATATTTTTTAAGAGTAAATCTGAAACGGTGTTGCTATTTCACCACAAGTTGGCAACAGGGTTCAGTCTGTACCATCAGCACAGATTGATTACACCTTGGTGGAGGTTTGTGCTCTGAGTTTGAAAAAGTTTTGTTTTCCAGTTCAACTGGTCGGTTGCTTTTAATAGCGTCAAGATTGCGTATTACTGATCATTAAAGAAAGAAACAAATTCATGGTTTATGGCAAAAAGTGGAACATTAGCAACTCGATTCCATCTGAAACAGTGGGCTTTCTAAATTTGACAATAAAGTTGAGTCTCACAAACCATCCAGCCCCCGACTGTTAGGTGCACTCTCTGCAAAGGTCTGGCTTGCTGCTTTGACATTATGCTGTAAAAGACTTGAACCCTGTGGTATTCCTACACTCACACTTTACTGTCTTTTCCACTGTATTGGTGCGGATCTCTTAAGGTTTAAACCGAAAACCAGAGTCTGTGGGCTATCCTTAATTGTTTCTGCTGCTGTCCTTGTGTAACATGGTTTATGTCTTCTGTCTTCATTATGAAGCAATCAACAATCTTTGATTTATAAGGGTAATTTAGTTATAATCCCTCCACTTCCTGATCTCTTCCAATCAGGCTTGTTGTAGCACATTTCTGCTGAAGCGTTCTCTCTCCAAACTCAGGGTTAAGGTTATTGTATAGGGTACGTAATGTGCTCCACAGAGCAGCGTTACGCCTCTATCACGTCTGTATGTCTACTATTAGATCATTAATCCGTCATTAGACTCTCCGAGATGGGTAAACTGCTAGCTGGTGTTTTGGCTGGAAGATGGAAAGGTTTTCCAGAGGACAAACCTCCTTCTTCTTTGCATTAAAACTCCTGCATGACTGAAACCACATCAACACAAGGAGAAGCAGAGGGGGACAGAGGAAAGAGAGTCTGGCAAGAGACAGAGAGTGAAACATGGAGCAGACGGGAAAATAAAAAGGGAGGTGAATCCAGACACAACACTTCCTCTGATGACAAGCGTGAAGAGGTGCAACTGTACAGAAGGCTTCAGAGTGTAAGGATGATTGTGGATCAGTCATTTAGGCTTTGTTTTAAAATCTCGTACTTTCAGCATCCTCTCCTTCCCCTCAGACCTTCCACCTGCTGAAGGACGCTGTCATGTTCTGCTTTGTTAGGAGCTAACACAGCAGATAATATATACTTACATGATCGTCTGCTCAGGGTCCGCTGGAAAGGGAGAGTTGCAACCGGTCGTCGCAGTGCGAGTCGCCTGAAGGAACAGAGAGATGGATAAAGAAAGAGAGGAAAAAGAAAGAGAGGGCGCAATAAAACCATCAGTTTTCACGACCACTGGGGGAATAATAAACACTCCCTGCTACAGAGAACCCACTCTGCAATATCCACCAGTTTCATTCTGTCAGCTGAGACTGGTGAAAGAAAAGGATGATGAATGTTAGAGGAGGTAACGACAAACAACACCTGACTATCAACAAAACTGCAAGGATGACTCTGAATGTGAAATGTTTTCTCCCCTCCTCTGTTCATCTCACTCCGTCTTCTCATGCATACGTATGTGTGCGTTCTTCTTTTCCTCCTCGACCGCCTCAGGATGATGCCAAGTGCTCTGTGTTGCACTTGATGTGCAACACAGAGCACACTGATGTGCGATTTTCCATCCACTTGCCGTCCAAAGTGGATCGGTACCAGCGCTATCATTTTCTGTCATTACTCATTTTGGGCCAGACATTGTGCGGAAATCCAGACTATTTTGGCAGTGTGAAGCAAGAAAAAAACACGGAGAGAAGGGGGAAAAAAAGAGGGTGAAACTCCTGTGACTGTGACAGTAGTAAAGACAAATAGCTCAGGCTTGTTAGGAGGCAGCGGAGGACAGGACAGCTAGTTCTAGTTGTGCTTGTTTCTTACCTCTCCTGGAACTGTTTGGATGGGATTAGGCCGGCACGAGGATTGGCGTCCCCCTCATGTTTGGCCTGCCACCAGGTTGCATCATCTTGACTCATGATCTGGAGGATGGAGCCCTTCTTGAAGGCCAGTCCGGCCTCCTTACATGGGATGGCTTTGTCCTCTTTAGGGTCGTAGTCAAAGAGCGCCTTCATGAACACCTGGACATACAGCAGTGGAGGGAGAGGGAAGGAAACACAAAGAGCTGGATTGAGGACACAACAGGAAAAAGCCACGGTTCACTGTAAATTACCTTTCCGTCCACTGCATGGAGTGCGAACGCTAAATCATTGTCATCATGGCACACACAGAAGGTGCTTCACCAAAGCTCAGGGTGATTATTCTGGAAAGGTCACAGCAATCAGAAGAAACCTACAGCTGCTGGCCAAGCTCGTCTCGCCGTGGCGTTCCATCAACACTCACGACGGACTAAGCCCTGTCACCACGTGATGTGTGTGGTGAGACTTAACATCTCGAGTGGGAGACTCCAGTTGGAAACGCTTTGTTCCAGCCCCTGACTTTATTCTAATTCAAGCTAATATCAGTAATCTTTCCAATACTAATAACCAATAGAGAGACAAGTTGTTTTCTTTCTGTAGGGTCTAATTCACTTTGGCAGTGAGGACTGTACACACCTCATCAACACAATGGTTGGAGCTGACAGTGGAAAACTCTCTACATCTTTTCCTGTTGTGGGCGGCAAGCTACAACCTACAGCACCTTGCTGGGTCTCCTGTCCAAATTAAGTTCTGCCATGATGAGTTATCACTCCTAAGACACCTCAGTACATGTGGGAAGAGAAGAGAAAAGGGAGGGGATGTGTGTATGTGTGAGAAACAGAGGGAGATTACATTTTTTGATGTCCTGTTGATTTAAAGAGTGCTTTGTGCCATGTAGTGAAATTATGTTTCAGCTGAGATGTTTTGTTTGGGTCATAACAGCCACTTTGGCTGCTAAACCCTCCAGCAGCATATACTCATACATCTGCACTGTAAGATGTCCTGATTTTCTTCTCTTGGCTTGTTCCACTTTGGCCTGTACATGTTCAGCCACTTAGCTGCCCTTTGATACATCTACACTACCTGATGTAAGCGCGCAGGCTATTTTCATGAAGGAGTGGCTGAGTGTTTGGCACCAGTGGACTATTATTCAGATGGATTCCTTAAACAGCCAGACAGATTCAACCATTACATGATGACAAAGGATGTGAGTGGCCCACCCTGTCCTCTACGCCTCCGTTACACATACAGGGTGGCCAGTGTTATGAGTAATGATCAACAGCCTTCGACCCTGGAGCTTAAAGCTGGAGAGTGGATCCAGCCTCTGTCTGCTACTGATAGATGAGCTCGTGAGGAATGATGTATCAGCACCCCAGTGGGTGAGAATGATGGTATGCTGTTTCGAGTGACAGTTAAACCACCCTCTAAATGGATAGCTACAAGCTACTGTCTACACAACTGAACATAGTCTTGTTCTACACATGGAGAGATATCAAACCTCAATACTTTTTTTGGTATAAACAGAAGTGTTAGCAGTTTATCAGTGTGGGTGCGGCTGTAATTCAGGGTTTGGATGGATTTGAACACGTGAAGACGGTCAGCTCAAAACAGGCTTCGTAAAACATGCTCATTGTGAATCTTCATGAACCAAACCTTCATGAACCAAAACTACACCAGGTATCCAGCTGCTATCTCAGACCAGCTTGTACTAGAGGCAGGACTTCATTTTGAATTTCTGTTTGATAAGTTTAATTAGTCATATTTCTGTACAAAGTCGTGTTGTGATGCTTCAAACTAAATCAAGAGTGAAGTGGATCAAAATATTAGAGCTACTGCATCAAGCTCTGTAAGTATGAATGGGAGTTTTCTCACTCGGACTCAGAATCATCTTGTTGGTGCTTCATGTATATTTACTACAGATCCAGGTCAGAGAAGCACCTACATACTGTCCAGATCTGACAAACTTGTGGACAGTTATACTCTTTGTTCTGCATATCTGACATGCTCAAAGAGTCATCTTTCTCCCAAAGATAGACCTACAAGTTGACCAAGCCTCACTCTTTCCTACGTTAGTGAACTAATCCTGGCACCTTGCCATACACAGAAACTTACAGCAACCTTCAACCTGCTTCGAACCTTCACACACAATATACATAGAGTTTAACCTCTGAACATCCTGGTTTACCAGAAAATCACATCATCACACTGTTAATACGAATTTGGCACTTCATTTAACCATTTCAAAATAAAAGCCTACTAATCGCATTGTGGACACAAAGCCCTAATTTCTGAACTGGTCCTTTATTGTAAAAGTGGATGCAATTTGCACACACTATTGGCGCATTTACACTGGTACCTACTTGCTTTGCTTCATTACGGTTTTGGTGCATTTACACTGGAAAAAAAAGTACCTGGAACTTGGTACCTGGTACAACTTTTCGTATCTCCTCTCCTGCGGTTCCAAAAAACGGACCCGGTCAGGTCGGAGCAGGTACTAAAATCTTATTGGTCGGAATCGTCACTGCATCGTTGCGTCATCAATGTGCCGAGGAGGGACCATCCTCAGCAAAGTAAATGCAACCGAGGGGCCGATCCTGAGCGATCCGAGGCGAAGCAAAGCGAGTAGGTACCAGTGTAAATGCGCCATATGTAAATTTATTCACCACTGTTTTGGGTCCAACTTTTATTGGAGACTCATCTTTTTTTTATTTTATGGGAGGAAATGAAATATTAAACAAACACATTTCTGTACAAATGTTGAAATGTTCCCACGTGTTCATAGTGACATAGTGATACTGTTTTTTGATCAGTTGACATCAGATCTTCCTGTCATTGTGAAGAAGGTGGACTGTTCACCCCCTGCAGTGAATATGAGCTGGATTTAGACCATCATGAGACAGGATACCTTGTTTACCCTTGTATCTGGAGCTTGCCTGGTTACGATATTTTCATTACCATTCATTACCATTCTGCAACTCCTCTCCCCCTGCACATCCATCATTTTCTCAGAGTGGCTCAAAAACAATATTCTGCATCCAACAAAAAGGTGTCCTGCTGAAACCGAAAAGTTCACTCTGTTTTTTAACTTGATGAATGAAACCTTAACAACATAATTAATGTAGGACAGGACCTACCTTCGGCTCCTTGATCGGCACATCTTCCTTGACAGCAGGGACAACTTTAAAGGTGATGGCTCCTTGTGACTGGGCCTAAGTATCATACAGGAAGACAAGACAGATAGGATTCAAAGGAGGTGGCGGAAACTGCAGTCATACAGTCTTTCAAATATTTTACAAGACACCTCATCAAATGGAAGTCGCATAATGCAAAGCACTGTTTGATTTTTCAACAATGGAAGAGTTATTAGGATAGGATGACTCTGCTTGGCAGAAGTAGAGCGAGTGTGTGTGTGTGTGTGTGTGTGTGTGTGTGTGTGTGTGTGGAGGGGGGTGAAGAAAAGGAGGAGTGTTGAGAGCTGTCATCTGCTCTGGAGGTTTTTGTGTCTGAGAAGGCCTCCAGAGCCACTCCTCCCACCACCCCCCACACTGTAGTACAGGCCCACGACGGAGCTCATTTGAGGCCTGCGGCAAACGATGTTGGAGCAACTACACAGCATCAACCTCATCCAGGGAGACCGTGTGGCTCAATGCATGTGGTCTAAAGGCCAGGAAAAGACTTGTAGAGAAAGGCCAGTGTTTGGTTTTCAGCACAGCGACGCGAGGCCTGGCGTCCTGGATGAGTTAGGGGAGGTTTTTGCCATCACAAACAAGGGATGTTATTTTCGCCAAGGGATTGGAGCAGCAACATGCGAAAAAACCTTTGGACAGCGCGCGCACACACACACAAGGCAAAATACTGTCTCACACAGACATAAAAGGATGGGGCTTACCAGAATACGAATGATTTCCTCTGGTTTCTTGTCATCCACAGGGATCCCATTGACCTCCTTCAGTTCATCCCCGACATGAATCAGCCCTACACACAGAGTTTACATATCTACAATCAGTCTGATATTCCATTATTTTAAAGTCCTAATATAAGTGAGCTACTGTGTAAAAGTGCAGCGTGTACAGAGCCCGAGGATGTGTACAGTACACCAGATTAATGTTTATCGTCATGGTGGCATTTGAGATTGGAAGAGAATCAAAACGTTATTGTCCACACATGTGGAAATCTGCCTTCGGCTTGACTGTAGCAGAGCTGAAAAACAGGCTGGACACAATGAATACAAATCAAACAAAATGTGAATGAATAGCAGAGCTTGGCCAGTACATTTCCAATTAATGTTCATGATTTTACAAAGTGGATTGATACAATTTATGGTAAATCAAGTTAAACAAGAATGCCTGAATTTTTATCTTTTTGCACTGCAATGACCTCCACACTTGATCCCATGCTGCAGACTCACATACCAATGCTGACGACGACACAGATCTACAAAAAGGGAGAAAGAGTTGGAACTGACCGCTTCTGTCGGCTGCTCCTCCTCTCATGATCCGGGCCACGAGGATGGCTCCTGTGTGTTCATCACGTCTTATTGTGGCTCCCTACAAAGAAATGAAATTCAGACATAAAACATGAGACCAACTGAACTGTGTTCCTCCTCCTCTGCCTCACATTGTGCCGCTCAAATGTCAAATGGCAGTGACCCAAAACAACAGTAAAAGGTATCTGCTCGAAATTCAAGGACTTTCTACTGCACACAGGATGCTCATTGTTACCAAAATGCCATATTTATGATTACTTTTCCAGAAAAACTAGATACATCTTTGTCTGGGGTAAACTGATACTGAAGTTAATCTTTTAAATGACAAACAGAATAAATCTGTAGTGTCTTATTTATGGCTGTAGATGCTTTTCCAATAGAGTCAAAGTGTTTTTATGTACAAAATTATGATATGGTATCCATGTAATAGCTTACACATGTTCTTGAAAATATCATAGACCTTCTGTGATCTCTGAACCTTCCACTTCACATATATCTGTATTTACCCAATAGGGAAACAAAGACTATAGCACAGCAGGAACATTTTTGACCCAGACTGATCCTGATGTTAAACCACACACAATCATTTGGCATCTTTACTCCTTGATATAATCCCCTTTGAAATTTTGTTTGTGTGGGAGGATGTAAAGTAATGGAAGGAAATGAAAGCTGAGAGGCTGGATTACGTCAAAAGATCTGAGGCTCTACTGGTTGGATTTTATATTCACACCACCATAGAGTGACTGTTTCCTTCAAGAAAACAACAAGACAACCATGACTTAACATCCCAAGTAACTTCAGGTTGAAAAAACAATGAACAAACAATGATCTTAAAGGACTGGTAGATCTGTTTGTAACTGAACAGCTGTCAGTGAAGCTGCAGTAACACAAGGCTTTAATGTTTTTGTGCTGGTCATAATGGAGAGGAGCGAAGAAGAGGAGAGACGCTCCAAGGTACAAGGATTAAAATACTCCCACAAATACACACATTCAAGTCTTCCCTGTCCTCGATTATGAGCTCGGTGCGTCGCCAACATGACCGACAGAGGAGAGTATAGCGTTTCAACTTCCTCATTTGAAATGACAGTGCTCAGTGGTGATGCGTTTACCAGTAAACCCAAACAGCCTTTTCTCCCCACCATTATAATAAAACAATAGGCTTAATGTGTGCCAACCTGTCACGGCCCTCCCACAAACACTGCTCAGGCACCAGCCTGGCTGGGATTTAGGATGGAAGAAGACAGTGTACTGTAGCCTAATGTGCAGCGTCAACCTCACTCGGGCCTGACGACCTGAACCAGACAGATGTGTCGTCTATTCGACACATAGTTTGTCGTGGCTGCAATTTATCCTTCCACCCTTTCCTAGCTGTTATTCCCATCATCTGCAAAGACTGTTTTTATTTCTGTTGCAAGAAAAGGAACAGGGTTGGAGCTCCTCTGTTCCTCAGCCCATTCAGCTGATGTGCTTTATTTCAACTGTCCCAACCCAGGAGTCGCAGGCGAGAGTGCATCACCTCGCCATGCCGCTCTAGTTTGTGTCATTTCTCTGTTTGCCTTCCTCCGACAAGTCCGGAGTAGTTCTGGCTACTATATGGAGATGTTAAAAAAAACAACAACAACAAAAACCTCAAAGACCAAAGGAGCCTCTGGTTTGTGCCACTTTGGCAATGCCATTAGTGTCATCTTGGTTGTTTTCACAACCTATTCATACCTAATGGTTTTCCTCTTAGATAATGGTTTCCTCAAGGCCTTTGGGCTGTGTGTGTGTGTAGAGATGGTAACAGGGAAAGACATCAGGATAAGACAGTGGTAGGGTCTACAGAGAGTTGCAACCCTAATAGAATAATTGGGCTAATTAAAGAAACCTGAGAGGTTCCAGTAGGAGAGGAATCAGTGGAGCAGGTCAGCACGAGGGGAAGGGACCGTCAGACCCCGGTGTCAGGGTCACATATAACCCCCACAGTGTGACTTAAAGCAGCTGTCTGTGATGCAATGGCCCCCAGACAGACAGACGGACAGACATGCAGACAGACATGCAGACAGACAGGCCCCTCTGAGTGAGCGTCTGAAAGAATAGAGCGCTACAGGGAAAGAGACAGACACCAGGGTGGGATGGGAAGTCTGCATTAAGTCTCACAGGAGTATTCAGACATGTGGTCATTAACTTTCTCTACTTTTCATTTTGGCTCTCTCTCTTTTTTGAGCTGGCTGATGGCCAGGGGTGTGATGGATGTTTTTATTGTGTCCCTCGAGGTGCCTGCTAGCTGGTGGCAGTCCAAAGGCTAACTAAACATCAGAGAAACAGCCTTGGGCTCCAGAGTGTGTAATGACAATGGCTGTCTGCACAGACTCCACAGTACACTACACACCGCACGTCTATGGCTATCTATGGCATCTGCTCACATATGGTGTGTAGATAGAAATCGTGTTTTGACACATATGGCTTAAATCAGTGTTGAAACCATGATGCCATTTAAAAAGGCTGCTTTTTACGACTTTTATTGCAAGTGGCAAGGGTGGTTATAGGGCAGCACATTTAGCATGCAAATGTGAACGAATGGGGTCATGAACCCAGGTTTCTGGGAAGTAAGGACTATTTTATCTCCATTCAAACCACCATGCTTTATGTGAATTTACACCAGCAGTGAAACAAACAGCGGACATATTTGCCCATTTTCCTTTAACACCTCACTGACTCTTTACTAGGAGTTACTTGACGTTGCAGTCGCTGAAAGTCTAACTACTTTGGGAATCTAATCTGACCCACTGCCCTCCGACGTGATGGGCCCACATAGACCAGCCAAGTCAGCAGCAGCAAGGGAGTTGGGGATTTATGAGGGGAGGGGGAGCCTCCCTTCATAATCTGGCCAGCCCCAGTCTGAACTCAGCACTTGGTACAGTAGCCAAATGAGCTTCGTCTGATAAGAAAAAACAGAGAGAGGCCAAAACACTCCACACAAGTGAGATGAACTGGAGGGTAAGTGGAAGACCAGAGGAGCTGTCAGGGAGCGGGGTGAATGACAGTGGGTGAGTGGCTGGGGATGAAAGTCAGAGTGGGTGTGAGTGACTATCATAGTGAGTGAATGAATAAAAAGAAAGTATAAATTAAAGGGATATGACGAGAGATTAAGATGAGAGGGTTCAAAAAAGAGAGAGGGACAGAGATCAAGAAAACTGGCATCGTAGGAACTCAACAAAACATCAAGACTGTACTGTGTTGGCATAACTCTATACAAAGTATTATTACCCCCATCATGGAGGGGGTAATAATACTCATTTTTTTCTCACTTTTTCTCATCACTTGTTTTTTTTGACTGTCTATTAGCAATATTATAGAAAAACTACTGGACAGATGTCTGTAAAAAAAATGTTATGTGTTAGAGATATGTGTTATGTATTAATGAAGGAGCATATGATTACCTTGTGGGAAAGAGCAGAGGAGGGGGCCCTGTTTGAAAAAAATTCTTAATTTCTCAATCTTATAGTGAGCAATTGTTTTAACCAGAACAACGACAACAGACAACCAATAGCAGGCAGCAACATACCACCAAGGCAGTGGCAGGTACATCCTGGAAATAGTCAAATGTTTTGGCTCTTCCTCACATCTTTATTGATTTACCTGAAACTCTACACACACGCATGATAATTTCTACTATCTGACAATTGGTAAATATTAGACATGTATCGTGTCTTGGTGGACTTTTGTGCTCTCCGAGTGCTTTTTGGTTAAGATGTGTGTCAGCTCCTTTGTGTTGTGTGTTACCAGAGACATTCAGAAGAGTAAGACAAAAAGTAGAAGTAGAAAAGGGAATAAAAATCCTCTCAGGATTAAACCAACAGGCAATGGGATCACTGGGTCCATCTTAAATGAGTGAGGGCACTCGGCCTCAAAAGAAGCAACTATAGCTTTCACCCACAAACTGTGGCAATAACCAACAACACTTTCATGTTCGTATTTTATTTTCCAGAGTTTTGGTCTGCCCAATGTTACGCGGCCCACTACCCGCCCCTTCCACCTCATTTCAACCTAAAGTCAGCCTTCAGTTTCTGAACCCTCCAGAGGTATATCAGCCTCTCCTGGACGCCTGACAAATGCCTTGGAAGCACTGAGAGGCAGCTGGAGCACAGGGGGCCAATCCAGCCTCCTGAACTCAGCATCACCTTCCCCTGTGCCGTGATACCCTATGGGTGCTATCATCAGCATCCAGCCATGCGTGGCCACTAATGAGGAGTGCCTGCTCTGTTAAACAAATACATAAACAGTCTAAGCTAGAAGCTAAATAAGCTGCGTGATGTGTGTGGGGGGGCATACGTAAGGAAGAAGCAAGGTAGGTAAAGACCCTCAAGCTCCGAGATGGGCTTCCTGGTGTAGCAGCTAAGTATTAGCACGGGCTGATGGCTGGGTTTACACCGAGCCTTCAACGCCTACCGGCACATGGAAGCCATTTCAGACTTTTTCCTTTTTGCATGGAAACAACACAGGAAGTCAGACGGGGAGCGTCTGCGTCTGTCAAAGCCCATACACGCATGAGTGACAGCATGTGTAGGTGTGTTTTTTGTGTGCATGCAAGCGTGTCTGTGTGTGCGTTTCTACGAGAGTGTAGCAGTGGGCTTCTACCTGAAGTCAGGCCAAGCAGGCCCAAGAGAAACCTCAAAAGACTGGATGATTGATGCTGGACAGTTGCTAAGCTTGATGAATGGGCTACGCTATGTTAGCAATTAGAGACAAGGCGCCACTTAACCATCAAGTGGCTCAACTCCTGCTATTTGCATGGAAAAAGATAGCATGGTGTGCACACAAGATGGTTAAATAACTTTTACGTTGTTGTTAGGGACTGATTTCTCTTCCTGTTGTCAGCTATGCCAGCCGACTGCCCTTTAGATGAGTTTAAAAATAGACTTAAAAGGCGCTCTTGAGAAATTACACAGAAAGCTGAAGAAACACACCATCAAGAATAGAGACGAAAGGGGGGTCATCTTGGCCCAAGGAAAGACTCCTAGCTGTGGTCAATTAGTCATCAGTAAGGTGATCCGAAAGCCTCCACTCCTAACGTGATCAGCTCCATATGCAGCCGCTGCTCCCAGCTCTATATCTCCATTTCTAACACATAAATGCCTCTGATTGTTATTGTTGGGCTGGCCCAAATGCAACGGCTCAGCCTCTGCACTGTGATGAAGAGAACTGGAGCGACGCTTGTCCATATCAAGCCATCGCCCCTCCCGAGGTGCATGCACTGGAGCGCACATGCTGACATGGCAGCCACATTAAGTATGTGATGACAAATGGCTCACACCTCATACGGTGCAGAAGAAAAAAAGGGGGAGAAGGGACTGAAATTTGGATCCTCTGGTGTATGAGAGTGTGTGTTTATTAGAGGGAAAGGAATGGAGGCAGGATTGTCCAGTGAGCTGTCAGCGTACAGTAGTGCTATGAAACTGAAGCAGATAAGAGGAGTAACACAAGCTGAATGTTGGATTTCTCATCACGTTCGGTTGGCTCAGATCGGGCCCAATGAGCGTCTGGCAAACTGAGTATTTATGAGGCAATTAGAGTGCCCCCTGGCTGATGGGCTGGATGGATGGCTGGATGACTTGATGGAAGCTGGCTGGCTTGTACTCCGGTTGTATGGATGACGAGAGGGCTGGCGAGTTGTCTTGGCAAGGCTCATCACACGTCTCGAGGTCTAGGGCAGGCAATGTGTGGCCTGTCTGCTAAGTCCCGCAGTGGAACAGATGGATGCTCGAATCTCTTTACCTTAACCACGGCCACAACTAAAGCCACTCCACTATTCCTAACCCGCCAGGGAAAACAAGCACAGCGCTCTATTTCAAAGACGCGGCCCTCGGCCCGTAACGACCACTCAAAACATCGTCCTGTGAACCGAACCCAACGCTGTGGCATTTGACAAACATTATTTCTCCTTCCAAATTGAGAGCGACATGGGAAAACAAACTGGGGCGGCCCGGGCAGAGAGGCCGACGTGTTTTGACATGATGTCACTTAACAGCAAAAGTGTAACGGCGACAATAAACTCCTGCCGACTGCTGTGTTGACTGCTATGTTTAGAGGTATAAATACAAGTGTAGTGGAAACACATGCTGGCGTTCTTCACACCAGATGTCGACCATGGAAAAACCAAATACAAAGTGGGAATGGGCCTCCTGGACATTAAAATACAATTACCTCCAATCATATCTGGTGTTGGAGTGTGTCATTTCATCTTACCTCACTGAGATGGCATAGAGCCCCCCGCACATAACACGCATGACCGTTCCACACACCGAGCTCTGCATATTTACGACTTCTTACATACTTCCTTGAAGGCCGCGGACCTCAGAAACAGCAAAATCCTGTAATATTAGCGGTCAAGATGACAAAATCCATTTAGTGTTATGGCCACCTATAAAGATTAATACAGCACTGTAAAGAATTAGCAGGAGCCCAGATGAAAATCTACATTATTGCTGCAGTGGGGAAGAAAATGAAAGAAGCCTTAGAGCAGTGGAAGGTACTTGAGGTTTTATGTCAAATGATTTTTCTAGGTGATGCAACAGAGCTGCCGCAGAAGGCCGATCCCCTCTGGGTGACCCGTTGCATGCCTTTCCACCTGTTTTATTAAATCACTTGTGATTGTAACTAATAAAAGCTACTCCCTCTCTACCTTACCCTTCCTCCTTCATTCCTCTCTGCACTAAAGCAGGCTCTGGTTTCCCTTTTTATTTCCTTAACCCCAGTCTTGACCCACCAGTCGTAATTAACAAGTATACTGAGAAAAAGGAAAATTGCAGCTCCTTATTATGATAATTACGGGGAGCAGGAGGGAGTCCAGGAGAAGCTGCCAGGTAATGTAATGCAGAGGGCCGTCTGACAGGACAGCTTACCTTCATTTGTCTTCCTACACCCCCTCTTTCCTTTTCCTCCTCTCCCTCTTTAAACCTTAATGTTAGAGCAAGTCATTACCCAGTTACTATAAAAACACACTTAGCAGCCCACCTCAGTACTTCAGACAGGTGGCGGTGAGTTGGGTGTGTGAATCTGTGTATAAATGTGTGACTATCTCACCCAGTGTGTGTATTTGTTTCCATACTGTCCGCACGGTGATTCATGCGAACAGTATGGTGATTCATGTAGACTGAGTGGAGTTGCCGTCTCCCTGCTATAAGCTGGACAGTGCCAGATATTTAGTCATGATGTACTGTATGTGTGTGTGAGAGCTGTATGAGCGCATACAAAGAGACAGTTGTGTCGCGGGGAGAGGTCTATCTCTGCTCTGGCATTGTTTAGTGTTTTCCCTGTCGTTATCCCGGGTAAAGAAAACAGCACTTTCACATGTCACTTCTCATTTCCAAAGTGGGCTGGGAAGCAGGGCCGCTGAGGAGCGCCCGGCCCGATGGGCAACAATGCCCACATTCAGCCTGCGAGCTCTCAGGCTGTCGGGCCGCGCAGCGGAAAAGAGCGAGAGCGGCGGCATGTGCGTCCACGTTTATGATTACACATGATGGGAGGAAGACGTTTTATTTAAGAGGGCCGTGAGATTAGGATCTGGGAATGCTTCAGATGTGGCTTTGGAAGCAGTGCGTGTTTTCACATTCACAACTCAACAGGCTGCAAGGGTGGTGTAAGAACCGCTGGACTGAGCGCTGAACAGGAACACACAAATGGACAAACACAGGGGCTTTTCCACGGCCTTTAATTATTTTGTAATTTTCTCTATTTCATTTATTAGACAGGGGAAAACACATTTTTATCTGATTATATTACCCATAAAATCTGAATAGCCTTACCACAAATTTACATTTTTATTACACTAATGGAAAGGTAATTTATGTGTAATTACATATACTGCTAGATGGTTGGATTTTATTCAGATTACCGTCTTCTATAGCACACAGAGAAACATCTGTACAAAAACTTTAAATTCACATTACTCTTGATTTGAATTGTGGGTGAACATTAGACTAAACTTATTTGTATGTATTAGGAAATATGGCGGAGGGAGGCAGAGATCATCAGCGACCTCTAGGTACATTTCAGATGCCTCACAAAAGTTAAACACTTTGGTAATACAACAAATATGAGAAACAATATTAGTTGCAACCATGAAGACTAGTGTGAGCCTAGCTAATCAGATAAGAATTGAGGAAGCACTGTCAAATGTTTTAAAACGGTTTTATTCATATTGTTCGTAACTAAATGGTATCATTAGGCCAGTGAAGCCACAATAATCCACATGTTCATCCAAAGCTGCCCCCTGATAACCCATCACAGTCTGAAATGATTCTTTCAGGTTGTACATGTGACACATTTAAGGTGCTGTAAAAACTTTAGTCTTTATTCTCATTGCTTGAATAAATAAATTTGAATTTATACTTATACTACTGATCCCTAGTTGGAAAATTCTGTTGTTATATTGAGAGCTGCTGCGACAGGCTGCTGCATGGACGCCACCATCAGGCAACTTAGGGTCTTGCCCAAGGACGACCTGCTCTACCCCCCTGAGTACCAGCCTCACCAAGGTTTTGAACAAACAGTAGCTGTGGCTCTATATCCCTTTGGTTCTGTAAAGGTTGAAGAAGTAAGCTCAGGACCACCATCAGCATCACCACTGAGGTCCCACTGAGCCTTTCAGGTGTGAAAATGTAGAAAAGAATATGCTGTGTATTTAGAAATGTGAAAAACAGGGAAGGTATATTCATTTTTCCTCATTTCTGTATGTAGTCAGGCACTTGTGTTAAAAAAAAAAAAAAATCAACAAATGTTACAAAAGTTAACTGGGACCTGCACTACTGGCATTTCATATTTCTGTGTTGACTTGTAAAAATCCATCTGTGGATTGATCCAAAAGTTTAATACATATTTCAAATGATGTATTTATTTTCTTCTAGGCACCTTGGACACCTCATTCATTTAGCATCTCATACCTCCTTGAACTATCATTGAACTATTATGTACCAGTATTATTGTCACTCATTTGCAGACGCATCTTCAAAAACACATTTCTGATTGAATCTCAAGTGCACAAACGTAAAAACATTATGCACAAGATAAAAGCTGAGACACAGAACTAACTGTACCAATACAAAAATCCAAACACACAGAGCATGAGCAGGCAGCTGAACGCAGGGCTGTACACACACACACACAAACACAGACACACACACACACACACACACACACACACACAGACACACCAGTCAACACCAGCCGTCCTCTCCGTCTTCCTTTGCAGAGCCCCCAGACACTGCGGCCCAATCCATCAAGTGAAAGATGTATTGCTTTTAAAGCACATGGGTCTGTGTGTAAAACACTAACATGTGTGCTGTCTGCTTTAATCTCATTAGCTGCTCCATTAATTCTCAGCCAGTGTCATTACTTTACTTTCAACATTCTGATGGAAACAGACAATAGCAAAGTCATTTTTTTTAAACATACACTGGTCTCATCTTCTGATAACTGTCTCAATTAAGAAATTCTCTCCGAGGTTTACAGCCGCTGTCAGACTTTACTCGTTGTGTAAACCTCCGTTTGTGTACGTTCACAGCAGAAAGGATTAAATACACAATAATGTGACACTGACTTCAACTATTTGAATCAGTGTGTTTGTGAAGGCTTCCAGACAAATGGAATCAGAGCCGCCGCGATCCGACTGTCCTAATTGTGTCAGGGAGGAGAGGAGGTCCGCCCGCTGCAGATGAGAAAAGCATGGCATGTCAAACTGCCAATAGCTCATTCCAGCGCCCGCCATTCATGGAAAAATAACGACGTCACAAACTGAATCGATCACAAGACTTTCCTGTCCCGTCGCAATTATCAACTCCGTTATTAAGTAAAGAAGGTCCACAGACATCAATCATGCAATTGGAGCTCTTAAAATAATAATGTTGGACATGTCGTCTACGTTCATATGTGCAGCAGCTACTATAGCTCTAAAGTCCAACCAGTGCTATTTGTGGGTCTATAATGAGAAGTCCAGCTGATCCAGTGGATATCCAGTGGTAGTGGTGGCTGGGTGGCCAGGCCCAGTAGTGGTATATCTGTATTGATTGGTACTAGCCGATGCCAGGCAGGACATGATGTAGGCTGGCGTTGCCAACTGGATGGCACGGACCGCACAGTCGAATGTTTCCATTTAGTTGCACCCAGTCGTAATGGGAAAACCAATCCTGAGTGTGCAACAACACAGAGCAGAGGGAGAGAAGAAGAGAGGAAGGAGAGTGATAGAGCCTGATACTGATCCTGTCACATTCCTGGCAGTGGGGATTTTATAGCTGCTAATGATGCCTAACAACCTGGGATGGAAGAACTGAGGGAGAAAGGATAGAGTGTCAATTTTACAGCAACAGTGACAAAATGGGACTGAGGAAGGGTGCACAGTATCTATACATCTGAATCTAAAGCTGTCCACCTACATGACAGAGAAGGGAATTATCTTAAACGCTCTGATGCCTTTACAACACCTCAAATAAAGAATTTTAGCTTGAAATATACAAAAATGGCCCGAAGAAGTGGGTCTGATATCAAAACCAGATGAAACAAGTGATGTTAAGTGTGGGAGCAAGAGGAAGAAAAAGATGGCGTGCTAGCAGGAGGACGAACTGAGTGGGAGAAGTGAATGGACGTTACTCTGACAGCACGGAGAGCCGCCACCGACCGAGTGGCACTGAAGTGATGTATAAAACGAACGATCGCGCAGCAGGGCACACATCCTCCGAGCGAGCATCCTCCGAGTCTGCTATTTACATCTGCGTCACAGGACTCCCAGTGCATCCAAATGAGAGGAGCAGAGTCGGCCACAGCGGGGCTCGTCGGCCTCTAATGTTCTCACATCATAGCCATGGTCACCCTGAGCAGTTGCGGTGTACCCTTCTGTGGGCGTCCGATGTCGTCTTGTGCTACTTGACGCGTTTTGTGTGTGTGAGGATTTGGGATTTTCCAGGATGCTTTGTGGTGACGCTGTGACTCCTCCATGGCAAAGAAATGGCTCTTAACAAGCTCTTTAGCCAGGAACTCAGACAAAGAGGATTGCAAATGGTCAAACTGCCACACTAATACCAAACCGACGATGTTGAAGGTTTCATTAACAAAACTCTAATATAACCTTGAAAGTTTTTTTGCTGATGCTTTGGGCCTTTCTCAACCCTCTAAACTTGTGGATGTGTTTTTGTTTGGCTGCAGGAGATGAATTGTGTAACACCAGTGCATTCTGCTTCCTCCAACTTTTGTCTACAGTTTTTCTATCAGTCAGTCTGTGCTCAAGCCCTATATCACCGGAGGCAACCAACACAAGCACATCCAGCTACACCCCTTAAC
>OOFC01013548.1:33429-44522 GCA_900323345.1 Pseudochromis fuscus | reverse complement strand
AGAACTGGATAAATGTGGCATTAACCACATGCTGGGTAAATTAAACCCAGTAAGATGGGCTGTTTTGGGGTAAAAACAATCAAATGTGTGGTTAAAATGATAAATTGTTGTGTAAAAAAACACAAAATGTTTGACATAAACCATAAAATGTTGGGTAAAATCATACAATACAGTATACAAACCACAAATGTTGCATAAAAACAGTGAACCCAGCATATTAACCCAGGTCTTGGTGTAATGGCAGAAGCGATGCTGCAACAGGATGGGAAACTATTTACAGTGGTAACAACTGAAACAGCCCCGGATAAAATACTAAAAAGTCCTTTTTAAAAATCTCACTTTGATGGTGCAATTTTTGCAAAAGTGCCTTTAATCCAGATAAAAAATAAAGTGTGAGTTTTGTTGATGTCTGACCAAACCCAGACAGGGAATATAAAAAAGCAGATTGAAAGGAGAGCTGCAAAGAAGGAAACCAGCTATTAGATCTGTGGACTGAAGTAAAGGTCGCATCAAACACAGCAATAATGTGACCTGATTTCCCCCGCTCAATTCAGGGGGCACAAGTTGCTATGGTAACTATTGTGTGGCCCACAGAATAGAGGCTGGTACCAAAGGTGTTTTTTTTTTTTTTTTTTCAGCAAACCCTGCAATGAATGTGATAGTGTTGCAACAGTGATAACTGGTTTTAATGAGTGGTCATTTTTGACCAGACTCAGCTGGAAAGTGGAGCGCAACAGCCACTGATATGCAGCTGTGGGTTTCTGTGTCACACGCTCGTTCACTAGTGCAATTGTGCGAGGTCCCGTGGCACAACTGCAGCAGTGATATATAGATCTAATTAATCCTCAGTTTATTTGAATGTGATCTCCACAGTCTGGCTCCCTGGGTGATTAAATGTCCTCATCTCTTCTGTGGAGACGCCACATGCTGGTTAACATTAGCAGCTGAATCGGGGGTTTTCATGTGACATCATTTCTTTAATCCATGACCATTAATAGTAATGAACTAATTACAATATGATATTGCCACAAATAGTGAGCGATCCCTTAAGTGCAGAAGGTAACAGGCCTCTATTTGAGGCAGGGTGTATAAATGGCAGACCTTTATTTTTATTTTAAGTTGAATGGGTCAAATTTTACTTTGAAGCCTCAGATGAAAATGTAACAAACTCAATACTTCTGTCAACTGTTTCAAATTAAAAGCCCTCTAAGATGAAAGGGGACAGAAATCCTTAATATCTTAAGAGAGGCTTTTATTGTGAAATATTTGCAGGCACACCATATATTTAATTTATTCCCTGGTGTGTATTTCTTCATATCGACCAGAGGCCTGGACATTATGAGCGACCTGGCTTTTAATCGACTTCTGGTTTTAATACGGCAGTTAAGGTCAATGTGGGAACACCCAGTCCACTCTGAGTGTACAGTGGTGTTAGCAGGTGATGCTAAAAACAACCTTTGGCTGACTACAAACACCCGCAATGTGTCAAAGCCTGTTCACACCTCCCTCACACTCTCCATTCTTTAAAAATATGTCAAGGTTACTATCATGCAGAGGAGCATCAGTGTCATAAACACAACACGTATGAGATGAAGTGAAGAGAGAAAAACATTGTTGGTGTGATGGTCGCACACGCTGAGGGAAATCTTTAATTGGCTCTGTAATATACCAAACTACCACACTTCTGCTGTGAAGTCTACAGTGAACCTCACACTAGCTGCGTACACACCTGCTGTACAACCACAGTCCTTAATTATCACACATGTCAGTGCTGAATAATCCCCAAAAAAGCTGGTGTTGCTAGTTGTAAGGGTCATTACATTTCTACCCTCTGCATCTATATAGGCACACACAGCAGTTTGAATGTCAAAGCAGGTAATTATTATACTCCATATTTCTCACTGCCAACTGTAACCATCATCATCCATATGTAATAATGAGAGCAACAATCCTGTTGTTTACAGTTTGTGATCAGTGACATCAGCTGTAAACAACTTACCTGTCGAGCTGTCAACGCAAAACACTTTGAAATCAGGACTGTTCAAAGTTAAGCCAATCCCCATTTTTTCATATATAACAATAATAGTAATGGCTGCCAATATCTAAACCACAGTTACACATCCAAAAGAAAAAGGATTGCTCTTTAAATCATAGAAAGCTGGAACCACAATCCCTTTAAAGCTCGACAAATTAAATTACCAAGATACTGTAGATGCAGAAGCATGTGTTCAGTATCGATTTGAAACCATAGCAAATCACACAAGGCTGCAAGTTAAGGTTTTTATGATAGTTTTTATTATGATCATTGTTATTCTTTATTAATTCAACTGTGTGGTGACTGCTGTTGTGATCATTTTCCAGTGTTTGATTGTGTTCTGCCAATTTAAAAACTAATAATAAAAACATGACTGAACTAATTAATGTTGGCATGCAGAGTAACTTTGATGGTATCCCATGCACTGTATCATATGTTTTCAATCTATTACAATGACAATTCTGCAGGGAAGCTTTAAAAACTAATGCATGCACCATCAGCAAAATCACAATTAGATATTTTCCCCCAATCGTTCCAGACCAGAGAAACTGTCCTGCACAGCAGATGTTTTGTGTAGCTGATTAATTACAGACCTCCAGTCGATGACCAACTGGAAGCTGCTTATCAAAGCCTCAGAAGAGACTTCAGCTCAATAATTATACAGCTGTATTGTTAAGTGAATGTTTTGAACTAACACCGTGACTCCAAATGGCTTCTGTTGTTCTGCATTTTCATATTTCAATTTACATATCTGCAAACAATTTTTTTTGTTCTGTCATCCCTTGCTGTTACATCTCCCATTAATCTCCCATTATGTAAAATATTACAGTTATTGATCTGCTGGACTGCTGGAAAATGAGACAATTCAGCAGCCACTCACCCGCTGCTCAGAGGTTGCTTATCTTATCATTTTATTAAGAGCTAATAATTTAAAGAGACTTTACAAGGAAGACTGAACTTTGACTTATAAATTAAGATGCCAAGTATCTGAATAAATGAGTGCAGAGGCAGAGATAACATGAAGTCCTGCACACAATCAGGGTTTTTTTTTTTTTTAATCTCATTTGTTGTAATGTAACCTTTTTGTTTGGTTCCTCAGGACCAAGCTGACAGCTGATATGAAAAAGCAGTGTTAACCCAAACATCAGCATTCACCACACAACAGTAGCTTTGTATACAAGCTTCATGGAAGAGCTTTTATTTCTTTTGTTTCCCATAAAAATGCATCAGTGCTTGTGTTTTATCCCAATGCCTAATGAAGCTTCACATCATCCTAATATCTGGAGGACATTTTCCTGGTATCAAATCCTACATTTGTTAAAGCGTGCACTCTGTATACTGATGTATCCTGTGTAATGTTATTCATTTTTCTAGTTAATACTGCCACATCACACACACACACTGAAGAAGGTCATTCACTTCAATGAATGTATCAGATCCAAATTTTCATCATAAAGTCGCTTGCACAAATCATGACACCGCCGGCTATCAATCACTATCCATTCACACGAGCGCCATCAGATCGCAGCATAACAAAACCATAGCGAAGAATTTACACGTCTACTTCACTTGGATAGAATCAATCCAGTGTTTGCCACGAGCGAATGAGCGGGGAGGTAGCACACAAGCAGAGCTAAGCAGAGCAGTCCCTCTTAGTTGTATTCTGACAGATTCCTCCATACACATTTCATCTCTCGGGACAAAGGAGGCATGAGAGTGGAACGTAGCAACTCATCATGAGCCTGCAGGATGCATGAGTGTAAGAAAGGTGACCCTAAAACACTACTTCTCCTCCTTTAATGCACAGCGCTGGTGCTTTCTCTCTTAAAAATGCCTACTGGGTTGTGAGTGACATAGCTGTGTGGGTTGAAATGAATTAATGAACACCAGTCAGGCCTGAACTAAAAAAAAAAAAAAGCATCAGCATCAGAGAACTATTGAATAGCATTTTGACTTAAGGGGCTCCTTTCATGGGTAAAAAATGTTTGCATGCTGAAGGACTGTGAATGGTATTTGCTGCGTATACATGAATACAAAATGAGCAAATTGTCCTCCACATGCTTCCACACGTCTAGTTAAAGAACATAACACATACAGATCTGCATCATCATGGAAATCCCAACATTACAGGATTTATAATGAAGTGTCTACAAATATTTTGTTACTTGTTTTGTGACGTAAAGTTACATATTAACAAGCTAGCAAAATGGAATGTTAACTATAGACTGTTTGGTATTTGAATGTAGAAATGACCATATTTGGATATGAAGGGAGGAGGGAGAAGGCGGGTCTGACCCTTGAACCAGAGGACACTGTGGACTGCTCTCATTGGAGACCAGTCCTGTCAATCAAAGTAACCACGCCCCTAAAAATATTCCTTTTTTTGAAGCCTAATATCTACTTAATGATGGATTTATTTTAAGAAGGACCACCAGATCTCTGAGAAGGAGAGGTGACTTTAGCGAATGACATCAGAATGACTCGTGGAAAAAAATGCTGATTGAGTATTTCAGGATTGGAAATGTACGGAAGCCCTAAAAGGACATGGTTAACTTTTATTTTTCTCCTTTTTCTCGAGATCTCGAGTTATTTTTCTCGTTATCTTGAGAAAACAGGATTATCTTCTTATCTCAAGATAACAAGATAATTTTCTGGCGATGTAGAAATCAAAACAAAAGTCTGATTACTGTCTCTATCCGGACCACGATGTCCTACTCTGCTGCTGCACACAGTGAGCTCTACTTCTGTTTGTTTGTGCTTTTGTTCATCATGGTTTGGAGTTATGATCATTTGATGTTACTTTGGTGCAGTCGCCAGAAAATTATCTCGTTATCACCATGATAACGAGAAAATTTATCCTTTCATCTTTGAAAAAAAACTATATTTTCTTGTTATCTCGAGAAAACGAAGTTTCTTTTCTTGAAATAACGAGAAAAATAATTCGAGATCTCGAGAAAACCACTGAAATTATGTCGTTATCACAGGAAAACAGAGAAAATAAAAATACAGTTAACCTCGTCCTTTTAGGGCTTCCGTAGAAATGAGAATTTGTGGAGAGTTTTTTGGAGACTGCCTCTAGTGGCCATTGATGGTATTGCTTTTTTTTTTGCACTTCTGCATTGGTGTCATTTTTGAAACCCAGTTGCTTCATTTATTTCTATACTTCTATGTGGGACATACCAAGTACTGTAAAGTCTACTGTACTCCATTGTTTTAAGTTCAATTCTAAAAAAAGACTTTGAACCAACAGGGTTCAAAGACGATTTCCCCAGTGTTAGAGATCAAAATGTAAAACGATAATTCAACATAATTATTCATTATAGCAAATGTTACATGGAAATGAAACAGGTGTGGAGGTTTCTTTGATTTCCACTGTTGATGCTCTCTGACACTCTCTGCTGCTTTTGACTTATTAAGATGCTGCTAAAATAGATGAAGACTTGTAAAGAAAGGTTTGGGCTTCGATGAATTTTAAACAAGGTTAAAAATAAATAAATAAATGCTCCTGAGTAATTCTTTAGAGGATCACCTGTCTGAGGTAATGAGACACAGACATTAAATACAAAGTACAAAAGAGACTGCGAGCGAGAGGCTGTCACAGATATTTGAATACACTGAATGGTCAGAGATTACAAGAACACACCAAGTTCAACTAAAGATTATGAACAAACCCCTGAACGCATCGCTTTTTTTCCAACACTTTTCATCCCATTTACAGCGCCGACACAAAAAATAATCAAAATGTGTCGCAACACGAATTATATTTTTTGACTTTGTTGAATGTGAAGGTCAGAAATGTGCCACTAATTTTAGCTAATCTTCCATTTTTTACTATCAGCCTGATGCAGATATAGCCTCAGAACCTGCATTTGACTCCCCTGAAACCGCATAGCCCGTTTTTACACCTTCATCTCACTAATCTGTCGAGAGCATGAGATTGTTAGACGTTTGGAAGATAAAAAATCAAAGAGTGTTGTGCTTCATCATGGCCCTGGTAGATAAGGCCCTTTACTGTCACATAAAATCAGGAGCTGCCTACTGGAAAACACTCCATCCTCAGGCTATTCCCCACCATTACCATCATCACTACTCTCTCCATACCATCTCCACAAATACTTGATGTTCACTTCACTGACAAACTATTTCCAAAGACAAATCCACTACCACCTATTTCACCACATGAGTAATGTGTTTGGGGATTATTTCTACAAGCAAATGTTTGCCTTGTTGCTCTTGTAACTGCTCCTATAATATCATTTTAACAAGTGAGAGTCACGTAGTCCCAATCAGGGCTGTGATTCGCTTTTCTTTGTGAAAACAGCACTTAAAACCACACTGCCTCGTCCCATACATGCAATTAATAACCTTTAACACTTTCAAACCGCCCATTTAAGCAGTGGCAGAGACGAGCCTGCGGGTATCTGCAGATGACTTGCTCAAAGTTAACACAATGAGGACAGCACAAAGACAAACAGATAAAGGGGCTGCATAATTAAGCAACCTGAGGCTGTGGGGATATATTAGCAAACCAGCACAAGTTATTTCAGCCACTCAGATCAGGAGCTGAAAGCTGCAAAAAATCAAGAGAGAGGCCCCACGCTGACGCTGTCATGTCACTCGTGTAATTACATTACCGCTTAACAGATGCACACACTTGTCATGGTGCAAGGATTTATTGTACAACCTGCTGGCTGCATCACAAGAGTCAGATCAGACCACTAACAAAAATGGCAGATGAAGATATGAAGCTGATCCTGTTTTCCATAAAAAAGGATGCAAAGCTGCAGCCAAATTAACCGAGCTTATTTTGTTCGCACATGCTTCGGTATGACAAAGTCAGTGTGACTTAAGATTGTCTGTTTGACTCATTGGACATCAAATCCAAGTCATTCATAACAGTGACAAGTGGAGGAGGGTGCTGAAAGTCAGTCTTTCTCACGCAGATGCTTCTAAGCAATTATATAAATTAAGTTGTCAGATGGGTCATGAGGGACGTTTGTCTTCCAGGCTCTGCTAGACCAGTGGGCCTCCCTTACAAACACAGTGCTAGATAGGAAGGCAGCCAAGAGAGAGGGGTTTGCCACTGTCAAGATTACCAACACTTCTTAAAAGGAATTTCTTTAATCTAACAAATGCATGTCATCTCAAATCTCACCAGGGAAAGATTTCTGGGGCCTACATTCTTCGTCACTGTTGTGTTTTGAAACAAAATTACACCCCAGCATCCTCCAGTCATGTTATTTACATATTTTAGGATGCCCAGCAGTTTTTCTTATCACTTCCTCGCTTCGCTTTTATCACCATTTAAGAATAGCTACTGAGAGTGCTATACACTACAGCTGTACAGTGTGATGCCATTTTACTGTCTTTTTTGAATATCCTTGCTCATAACAACCCTCTTCAGGGATGTGTTGAGTACCAAATGTGCTCTACAAGACATTTTGGTCCATTTCCACTGTATTAGTTGCAGATTTGTCAGTGAAAATAGGACTCCCTTGGGTGCCATTGTCTCGGTGAGACAGTTTCTATCCTTAGCTTCTCTCTTGTCACTGCTGATACACATTTTTTCCCCCCCCAAGTATCCCAAAGGGTAGTCCTCACCAGAGTTGTCATTTCCAATTAGCTGTACCCTAAATGCATGTCTGCTGGCCCATGTCAATAATCATTTCATTTAAGAGGACGAGGGCAGCTGTATCTTCACGACATATTTCCATTCAATCAAGGTTAGCCGATTCGCTCATTTGCATTTCATCTCACACCTGCCCCCAAGCGGATTTGCAAACATTTTATGAAGCATGCGTTGCAAGCAAACACCTGATTTACATGTGATAAGGATAAGGGTAACCTCTAATTCGTGCCAAGTGAGACAGGCACAGCTGTGCGTTCTCTCCACCCTTTCCCCTGATGTGCAGGTGAATCTCCTTTTGATTACTGCATCTGGTGACTTCAACATTACGCCTCCTGGAGAGATGAGCCCCTTTTCAGATGATCTCAGGAAATTAAACTTAGCGCTGGAGTGGGCTGATAGGACAATCGTTTAAGCACATTAGGTCTCATGAAATATATATAAATTTATATTAACATTATGGCAAATTATAGGCTATTTGAAATCACAAGCATGCCTTCAAGTTATGCTTCCATCATTAAGTCCTAATGGATGCTGTATAAGCCTAACAGGAAGCTATGGCAGCATAAAACTATGATGTCAGTCGCGTGATTTTAGCACTGATTTACAGGTATAATTCAAAAAATATAGTTATCGGTGGTATTTTAAAAGGACATTTAGTATTCATTTAGTGCTTCATGTCATTCATTACACCCACAGTTAAATTATTTACCTGTTTGTGGGAGTAAGAAAAAAAAACACAAGTAAAGAAAGTTAGAAAACAGAAGGATTTTGCTGAATCGGCTCGACATCAGAGCAAAATCAAATATGGACTGCATCCACGCTGCAAACGATACAGTACAGCACAGCTTAGTGTATGTGACATAACAGGGAGATGGATGAACTCAAGTCACAAACCTTCAAACAATGCTTGAAGCAAAAACACTGAGTAGGCTACTTTCCTCTGTGTGCGTCCCACTCTCACGCAAATACACCACACATATAGAGTACATACTATGTGATAACCCGGGGGGGTCAGCGTGCATCAGAAAAGGCTTTTCAGCATCACAATTCATGGACTAACAAACAACACATGCTGTACGAGTAAAGTGATTGAATTTTATACTTTTTTCCTTTTTTCTCTGGAAATGTCAGCTTTGAAAACACATGTTGGGTTTGTCCATCTGCCATTTCTCTCAGAGCTGTTTCCAAAGTCAAACTCTAAAAATAAAACATGCAGACCACAAATGGGCTTCTGTATTTTTGCAGACGTTGGATATTGTAAATATTGTAGCATCTCATGCATCTCAGGGTAATAACCCAAATCATCTACCTGGTACCTCAGAGTCACTGCTTCACTTGTGTGCCATTTACTACCGCACTAAAGGTATACACTGTATGTACTAGTTATTGTTGCTTGTTGTTTGGGTTCTTTATCTGGTTTTACCTTTTACTTGTTTGTTTGTTTATTTCTTTGCTTACTGCTGTTGAAAGGTTACAAATAAAATTTTCGTAGTTTTAAACAATGATTATAAAAATGTCTTATTTTATTGTAAATGAAAACTGACCCAATTTTCATCATTTAAATCTTCAGCAGTCTTGAATATGACTGGTCCTGTTTACACTTAATTTTAGGATGTGTCTCGGATGATCGGATCACATGTGGACAGCGCTAAATACAAGTGTAAACGACCACCAAGATGCACGGAGACCTGACCACTAAAACCACATGGCGGTGGTCTGGGACGTCGTTTGTAGCTAATTAATGCCCGATAAGGACAGAAAAAACCTCATAAACGCAGGACCGAAAGCCGTCACTTTTCTTGCGTTAAGTTTTCTTCGTTCACCCTGCTCTCTCGTGAACGACTTTGTCCTCTCACCTGAAACAGTTGGAAGATGTGAAGAATAGTGTGTGAATCACTTTACCTTCTCCAATCATTTATCAAACTTTATTCACAAAAATCTGATGCTCTTTTGGTGAGTTACGTGAAAACTATGAGCGGACATCCGAACACGAGGGGTCAGCAGGACAGATTTGGAGATGTTACATACAGGTGTAAACAAAGACACATCTCAGCCATCCACTTGTGCTCCAATCACTTGAGACGTATTTTAAAACATGTGTAAACAGCACCATGATACTCCTCTAAATTAGAGACTTGACTTAAAATACTACAATGCCACTCCTAAGTGGCTCTGAGTGAACCTGCGATACAAATGAAGAAAACCCAGAGCAGCAGGGGGATTAACTGACAGCAGACAGACCCCTGAAAAGCTGCTGTGTTTCCCTTTGGCAGATTTAATTCTATCTGCCAACACTCCGCTAATTGCTGTCATTGAGAAGAAAGTCACACAAACTTCCAAGACAGAAATGGAAATAATACCCTAATTGAGTAATGGCTTAATAATAACGATGATAACACCCCTCCCTTTCTTCCTCCCCATGCATCTTGCAAACACAGCAGTAGAATAAAAAAGGGAAAAAAGCCAAATCAATACGATCAAACGAGAGTCTGTGAGCAGCAAACCCCTCCAAGCCACAATGCACAACCCCAACTGTCAGCAGCTCTGTCAGACAGATAGTATTATACTAAACATTCAACCGCAGAGAAGCCGCAAAATTAGTTTGGGAAATTTGCATATCTCTGATTAGATAATTCCTGTGGGTCTACTTGTGTGGTAAGTGGTGTGTTAGAAGCCTCCTGCTCTGGTAACCTAAAGATGCACTCCTCCCCAAAAAGAAAGCAGGACCTGCCTGTGCCCTCACAGGAGAGCGATTTCCTTTCACTAAATATTTCCACGGATGCCTTTGAGCTCCTATCAAAAGCAGCGAGACCTCAAACCTCCACTTCTGTGTTAACTACATTTGAAAGCGTCTCTGTTGTGGGAGCTGCTGAGGGTTCAGTGTAGGACACCTTTAATTTGGATTATTTCAACTTCCTCAAGGCGTGATGAATAGCAGGAGTGTCTGGTTGTGACACTTTGTGGTGTGTTTTTTGACAACAGCTCCTCATCACCATCCCACATGCTTCATATTTTACTCTTCAGGAGGGAAAAACAGGCAGAAGTTATTAGAAATATCCATAAAGGTGATAACAGCAAATGATCCAGAAACTATTCAGCTGCTTTTTTTTTTTTTTTTACCTCGTGAAGACGCAAAACAGAAACAAATGAAAAGAAATTTAAAAAAAATAATACTCACAGAAATACAAAAAGTGGTGATGTTTTCCGTCCTCTCCGGGATATCTGCTGTGGTGACCGCCGTAGTGTGTCTGTTTCCCGACCCAAACGGCGGAATGGCAGCGGTGTTAATATCCAGTGAAGTCCTCGTCTCCGCGGCTCAGCACAAACAGCACATCCTCAAGTCAGGGAAAAATAAGACAGCAGTAAACAGGTATTTTTCTTTCTTTCCCTTTCTTTCCTCCTCCCTCCTCCACTCCGAGCGCGTAATGT
>OOFC01013548.1:0-33391 GCA_900323345.1 Pseudochromis fuscus | reverse complement strand
ACGGACGGAGGTGTCGGTTGGTCTCAGTGAGCTCCACCGCTGCAGCCGGCTGAGTGTCTCTCTCTGCAGCGCAGCATCCCGTCTCACTGGTGCTGAGGAAAAAAAGGTGGCCCTTAGTTAGTTATAAGGAGTGGCATTGCATCAGTTTGTTGCCACTGTGCACGCTGCGAGATGATGCTCCTAATCTGATTCTAGTCTATTTTTATTTTTTGGAGGGAAATGGGCTCTTCTGAAAATAGGAAATATTAAAGTTGGATTGATTAAAAAATAAATGAAAATGACCCATTATTTCTACTAATAGGTGAGGACAAAATGTGTAATAGGGGTATTTTCTCCAGAATTAATCTTTTTATTGTAAATAATTGTGGAGTTGGCAACTGTTAGGCTAACACTGGCTGAGTGTGTTTAGCTAACGCAAGTGTAAAACGGTCTTATATTGAACTGGTCCTTAACATCATTTCATAATTGTAGAATAAAGTATTAAATATAAGGCTAATCCAGGGACAACTTTGTTTAATATTCAGTTTCAGCTAACAAGCTAACGTTGCACTGGGGAAACAGTTAGCATTGATCAATTGTGTTTAGCAAAGTTAGCACTGATGCATTTGTTGCACTAATGCTAAGTGTGTTTAGCCAAGTATGCACAACTAAGAAGCTAACTTAACACTGAGGCAAGTGCCGAGTTAACAGTGACAAGGTGTGTTTTGCTAATAAACTAACTTAGTAACTGTCAAACTAATGTTGACCAAGTATGTGTAGCTAACATGCTAAACCAACACTGACATAACTTTTGAGCTTACATAGATGTGTGTAATTTTAATAAGTTAACTTAGTAACTGTCAAACTAACAATGACTTGAGTGTGGTTAGCTAACACTCTAATTTAGCACTGCTATAATTGTTAAACATTAACGCGATGTGATTAGCTATGTAGCTAACTTAGTTATTGTCATTCCAACAGTGGCAGATTATGTTTAGCTAACAAGAAAATTCAACACTGATGTAACTGTTAAGCTAACACTGACAGGGTATGTATAGCTAATAAGTAAAATTAGTAAATATCAAACCAACATTGATGGAGTATGTTTAGCTAACAAACTAACTTAGCAGTCACATGACAGATGACCTAGTTTACATACACTAGCTAGGCTAATATTAACAATTGTGGTTGTGGAGATGTTTGACAAACTGTCTAAAAAAAGGTAATGTTGGGCTTTTTTTTATCCACCAGGTGATTCTGAACATACATCTCCACACCTTCTTCACCTTTTTTCTTTTATAATAAAGCAATTTGTTTTTATTTACAATTACCCTTGCAGAGATAAGGAGAACATCATTTCTAAGTGATATTTACATATTGATTCATTTCTAGGAAATACATTTTCCAAACTAGTCAGTGATGTGAAAATGCAAAATGTCAATAATTTACTGTTCTTAGTGTGAGGGTGACAGGCTAGGGTTTAGTACCTTGTCCGGGGATATTTTTTGACAAGTGTTTAGTGATGATCATAATTGGCTGTAGATCCATGCAGACGACCCTAATCAATACACCACTTTACTACCTCATTGAGCTTCAAAAAAGGATTAGGATGATTCTTTGAAGGGATGGGACTTAAGTTTAAAGCTTGAGGTGATTTGTTTGTGTATTTTTCCATTTTTTCTGTTTTTATTTTTTTTATTTGCAGCTTTTGCATTGAATAATTTATTTCTTTTAAACCAGGTCTCTCAGGGGAGTTACGCTCACATTCAACGTGTCATATCTACATTTAGATACAAGTAACAGAAGAACAGTGAAAACAAAATGTGAATGTAAAAGGTGAAGCTCCATACTGATGTATGTCAACATGTACAAAATATATCAAATGAATAACATTAAAGAGTGAGCTTTGGTTCTGTCACTGACATTAAACAAAGAGGAAAACATAGCATACATGCTCATTCCAGTATTTCTTTTACCTTGCATGGTAGTTGCATGCTACTAAATTATAATTAAATCCCTAATATTTGTTACTCTGCATTCAGAACAAATTAAAAATGTGTGTTTTTTGCGGCAGCATCCTGCCTCTCTTAACATTAATGGTTCCAGACTGGAGAGTATAGATTAGTTCCTTCTGTTACACATATCAGTTACATAGCTCATATTGCCACCCCTCTGCTGTGAGTGTTTGACTGACAATATGGAGCTAACAGCCTATCTCTATCCCCCATCATTAATTAAACAGTACCCATGACTGAGTGCTCTTCCTATTGCACAATTGATCCATTCCAGTGCTTGTAGCTCTTATCGGCTCTTAGATCACATCTTTTGAAAAGCAGTATTTTAAGGCGTTTTTTACAGCGTTGCTCGCCAGCACTGACATCATTTGGAGAGCCTTTGCTAATAGTATACACGATGAAATGAATTTCAGAGGATAGCTGTGTCATTTTTCACATCTATTACATTAAACTTTGAAGCGTTGAGGACTCTTATTGCTGGATAATGTTTTTGATTTCAAAGAATTTTTAGTTTTCAATTATTGTAGTACATCACAGAAAACTTTACAGTATTATTGTTGCAGTAGTAAAAATACTGTTATACTATTATCTGTTATACTTATAAGTGGACGAAGCAAGTGTTATGCCACCTTTGTCACTGTGGACTTGTATTTTGAAGCCATGCAGGAGTTTGTTTTTTGTATGTCGCCATGTTGGTTGTTTGGAGCCAGAAGTGACCATATATGGATATGAAGGGAGGAGTGAGAAGGTGGGCTTAACCCTTGAATGTGAGGTCAATGTTGAATTTGTATGAAACTCGACTTCAAAGTTGGTTTCATCGGAGACCAGACCTAACGATCAAACTACCCAAGTCTTCCTCATTTTGAAGTCTAATATCTACTTAGAATGACTTGTGGAAAAAAAATGTATTGACTGAGTATTTCATGATTGAAACTGTATTTTTGTTTTTCTTTTTTACATTTTGCTCATTTATGCAAAAATGAGAAAGAATATTTACCGTATTTTACGGACTATTGAGCACACCTGTCTATAAGCCGCTATTGAATTTATTCGAACAGTTTCATGTGGTCCACTCTGACCGGGTCTGATGTGACGAGGCTAAATGTATGGGCGGCACGGAGCTTGCTAGCTTGTAAAACACCAACGAGCTTCGTGCCACCGATACATGAGCAACACCGGTGTTGAAGTTCAAAGCGTCAGAAAAAAGTAGCAGCTTATAGTCCGGAAAATACGGTAATTAAACCACGGACTAGAAATGAATGAAGCAACCAGGGCTCAAAAATGAGGCAGAAGTGCAAAAAAGTGCAATACTCCCGATAGCCACAAGAGGCTGGGTCCAAAAAACTCTGCCTCGGGTGATGTGTTGTTACGTCGCCCATTCTATACACAGTCAGTCAATTAAACTGAAGACAAAGCAGGAACATGCTCCCTAAAGCTGCACGGTAAAAGCAAAAGTAATCGCATACATGTGTTTTAATTGTGATGGCTTTGTTTTGCACACTGTACTCTGAACCTGCCATACTGCCTGTGAGAACACATCTGTTTCAGTTGTGTTTGAAGTGTAAGGCAGACTCTTTAGACTGGCATTAAAACACAAATGTTGCAGAGCAGGAGGTACCAGACACAAAAGTCCTGCACTTATTACAAGGAGCTACATTTTATCATAGATCTTAAAAACCTGGATAAAATGTGCTTATATGCAGATAAACCATTGCAGTGCAAACAGGAGACACATCTTCCTAAGCTCACATGCTGATATTATACTTTTTCTCCTTCCCTCAGTCATTGTCAGTCATGCTTTTCTTTCTTTAAACACTACCAGACACTGGGACTTGTTAACCAACTGCACAAGTATAATTTTGCATGAAACATAATTACAGCTCAGGAGGACAACATGACAACATGTTCGTGGTACGAAGACGACATCCTTCACATATAATGAGAGAGGTGGTGCTTTGCAACAAGAAAAGGATTAGAAATTAGGGCCTGACAGCAGATGTGAAGTGGTGACATGAGTTTTATATGGCAGGATGCAGAACTTTCTGAACTGTTAAGCAAAACTGATATTGGCAAGTGCAGTCTGCGAGCAGGTGTTAGAAAACTATCAAGAACAAATTTCCTCCCTGTCTCCAAGCCAGTATTTAAATTTGATGTGGCCATGGTAGAAAGAAGATATGAAGCTTGCCAGTTGGTGGGCTTTTATTGTGTATTTCCGGGCAGATTCCAGAGTGATACTGTATGAAGGTTTCAGTTGTTGTCTATTATGATTAAGATATAAGTAAAAACTGCCTCCACTGACAGCTGTCAGTCTTTTAAACGACTGTAGCTGTGTCTTATTTAAACCAGCAGCGTGGCTGGAATACGTCCCTGATCAGTCACATCGCTTGGCAGAACCTGTTCTTTACATAATCTTCCTTCACTCACGTCTGTCTCTTTTTCTGTCAGTGTGGGAATGAACACTTTCACACTTCTAACAACGCAAGTGTGTGACATCTGTGGTTTGCAGGGTGGTATGTGATGCTGCAGCTGACTGAATCCTAATTTCCCAAGAAAAGGCTAAGGAGCTGGCTATCCTCAGCGTTTGAGCTAGCACAGCACTATCCGCGAACAAAACGTCTTAATTTATCTTCATTACACAGTCTGAGAGCTGCGTTGTGCTACACTGCTTTCTACTTCACCACTGCTCAGGCTGCTGCACCAACTTCTGCTTCCAACATGGAAGATAGCACAGACTACTGAGATCTATATTCATGTGACATTTCTGTTGAATCAGTATTTAAGAGGATTTCTAATTTGTGAAAAAGTGCTTGAGTGATGAGAGTTTATTTTCATTTTTCATACTGTATTTGTGTGTGCACGTTCATCTGCATGTGTATGTTTTTTATTTGCTGAGTGTAAGTCCTGCATCTGGTGGTTCACAGTCTCCTGCCATATAAACTTCAGCAAAAACATAAAGGTATACTAGTACAGATGGTGAGTTACATTAACATGCCTAGCAAATTTAAGCAATTTATATTTATTGCTCAGCAGATGCTGACTGGATAGAGGTGGTAAATTATAATTTGGTTGGTAGACTGATTCTTTTCATTATTGGTAGCTCCAACATCTGCTGGGTAGAGTGTTTATGCATGCAAGTGGCTGAAAATAGTCACGCTGACTGATGAAAGATTTAAAGTCTTTTTAAAGAAAGTGAGAGGAAAAAGAAACAGGACACAAATCAGAGTACAGTTGATTAAAGATATCAAACTTGTCAGAGAGTTGACAAGTCACAGAATAAAACTCAAAGACCCTATAGAAAAGAAAACCCTTTAGTAGCACCTAAAGCTTGAAAACAAGGATTTTTCTAAGGTACACTCATAGACTTTGTGTGGAAATGGTTGAAGTAACCAGGTCTCATAAAGTCCAAAAAAGTGCAACACCACCACCAGTTTTTAATTTAGTCATTAGCTAAAGCAGGGGTGGGAAATCCTGGTCCTCGAGGGCCGCTATCCTGCATGTTTTAGATGTATCCCTCTTCCAACACACCTGATTCAAATGACTAGCTCATCATCAACCTCTGCAGGAGCCTGATAACGATCCTGATCATTTGAATCAGGTGTTGGAAGAGGGATACATCTAAAACATGCAGGATAGGGGCCCTCCAGGACCAGGATTGCCCACCCCTGAGCTATAGTCACCTCTTCTCTGTGGTCTGGTAGTCCATCTGAAAACTATTTCATCATTAAATAGGGATGAGACCACACCTGGACTCGAGTCTCGTCCACATTGGACAGTGTCCTCAGGTCCAAGGGTTAGACCCGCCTCCTCACTCCTCCCTTCATATCCAAATATGGTAAATTCTGGATCCAGAAAACAAACATGGCGACATTCAAATACTAAAGTCCTGGTTTTAAAATAAGAGTCCACAAACCAACACGTAATGTCACATTATCTTTGTCCATTCAGTGGAGAGCCAGTATGTGTCAAAGGCCTTTATTGCTCTAAAACAGGGGTGTTCAACCCTGGTCCTCAAGAGCCCCTATCCTGCATGTTTTAGATGTGTCCCTCTTCCGACACACCTGATTCAAATGGTCACCTCATCATCAAGCTCTGCAGATGCTAACGATCCTGATCATTTGAATCAGGCGTTGGAAGAGGGACACATCTAAAACCTGCAGGATAGGGGTGTTTTGTGTGAATATTTACAATATGCATAAGTCCCTGTTAGTGGCAGACGAGCTGTACTTACATCATCCTTTTCTACTGCAGCACACAAAATGTTGTATTCAAACATTTGCGGTTTGAAGTTCACACTCGGGATCATGATCACTTCAACTGAGCATCCACTTATTCTGAGTATTTACCTGCTTCTAACTGTGTTCATGATCAAACAGGATCCTCCATGTGGCTGGGTTGTTGGAAGTGGTGGCGTATGACCACATCACAACAAAGACTGTGGCCAAGAAACAGCAAGAGGACAGAAAACAGACACATGCTGTCTATGGCAGACCAGATGAAAACTCTTCACAGCGTCGATGGTGGGAAAGGTTTGGAGATGAAAGGTGGGAGATCGTCAAAGGAGTCAAAGGACGGCTGGAAGAAGGTGGAGGAGGCTTCATGACACGACTTTGACTCGGGATAAAACCAAGAAGCAGAGGAGCTTGTCATTGTTCCTGGGACCTCCACAACAGGTACAATTCAGCAATATTTGCAATCTCACTGATTATTGATAGTGTGGTTTCCAGAAGCAGTTCTCCTATTAGTTGCTGAGGAAAAATTTGCTTTGGTGTGAACACAAGTTAACACAGTATTTCTTTGTTAGACTAGTTTACAAGGATTTCTTAAATATTACCATCACAACAACACTTCCTTGTTCCTCTCGGACATGACTCCCAGACCAGTCAGAAACTATAAAGACAAAGACTACAGCTATGGTCATTTTCATTCAATTAAATTCACCTGCACTTAACCCCCCACCCCACACACACACACACCCACACACACCCACAGAGACTGTAATGTCATGTTTCTGATGTGGGTAATAAATAAACATTGATCAGAGCGATGACACAATGTAAACAGAGTGTGAGAGCGATGCTGCAATTTGTAGTCTGGCAGTGTTACAATCTGGGTCAAGCTTGTAACAAGAGAGGAGGTCCACACACACACACACACACACACACACACATACACACACACACACACACACACGCATATCAGGTCCAAATGCTAATTTTTACGAAGCCAGAAAGGGCAAGGTGAAGTATGGAGATATGGATAGAGGTAGGGGTGTGAAGCATGAGCAGAAGCCTGTTGTATAGTATAAAGAAAACTACAGGGAGACCATCAGAAAGTGTTGGGGTTGTCCAGAGAGAGAGTTTGGCCTGAGAGAGCAGGAGGTTTGTACCTTTGGCCACCTCCACCTGTCAGGTGCTGCCAGCTGCTCTGACATCCCGTCCAGGCTGCTGCTGCTGCTGCCAGAGGGAAACAGGACAGATGAGGGCAGCAGGGTGGAGAGTAAGTGATAATAAGTAAATCTAGTGTTAAAGCATGCTGAAAGAATAACAACACAACACATCAATGTCTGTACAGGACAAACAAGTGCAACCGCTCAGTCAAAGCTGAACCACTGTGAAAACTGTCCCTGCAAATGTGTCTGGAGATTTCCCCGAAACAGAGAATTTGATGTTGAATTTGTTTGTTGTTCAGGCTTCAGAAGAAGTAAATAAGAAACTGAGTGAACTTTTATCTGTCAAAAAATACAATATTACAAGGTAAAATGTGAGAAAATAAGTCACATTCATGGAAAAGATTTAAAGCTGCTGTCAATAAATTTTAGCTTGTAAATGTGGAAATGATTTAACTATGTGTGTAAATATGTAAACAGTTAATATTTTAAATATTCTGAAATTAACTGAGAGAAATTTACTTAAAATGCCTTTACACAAATATAATTATTGGTTTACCAAGTCAGCTAATCAGCACCAGATAAACAAACCTCATCATTAATTTCAAATGGCTCCTTGGCACATATTACTTTAAATACATAATTACTAGGAAAAAGAAAATAATTTTTAAAGATAATTATGCTTTAAAAATGTGCTTTTGGGAACAAACCTCTATCATTTCACCACTGGGTGATGTAATCGACCGATAATGATTCTGTAAAACATTTATAATCAACATCTTGCATTAGGAATAAATCAGATGTGTGACTGTGTGTAATGTAAAAACTACACATTACTACACAACTCAGCAGTGTCCCTCAGCTACACAATGTTCAGCTGCCTGACCCACAGCTGCTGTTTTAGTTCAGTCTTATATATATTTTATTAAGCTGCTGTTTTGTGAAATAAAATCTTTACAATTCCACTGTTCTCTGTAAAGTGTTTTACTGCAAGGTTACAGTTATTATACAGGTATTTACAGTATTTAAACTGTATTTAAAAGTATAGTATGTAACCTGTACATGATGCAATACTGCAGTGATGCTAGGACTACTACTGCTGTGACTATACTATACCACTCCTTGTAATAATACAATGATAAAACATGAGAGTGATGTCATGTCATATGCAGGGTTATTGATTCATGAGAAAATGAAAAGCTCTCGTTCATTTTTACATTTCCAGTCTCCCACTTTGCTTTTACATCCAGTGAAGTACTTCTGATCACACTAAGGTTTGCAGTACATTCCTGACAAATACCAGCGTCCTCCTAAAATGCTGTTACACGTTTGCTTTTTCTTCTTCTCGATTACATGGCAGCACTGTGCGACATCACAACAGTGGAGTACTGTTCGCATTTCACTGTATATTTGTATCAAAGGTTTCCAGTGAAAGCTTCCAGCTCAGCACAAAACAGCACACAAGCAAAGTTAAAGGTGTTTGGAGTTTGTGTACCAACAACTGTTCAATCAAACCAATGACTTCTCATTATGAACTGACTTAGCTGAATCACTATTGTCGCCGGCTGCCGCAGTGGAGCTCTCTCCTTTGGTTACTGCCAGCACAGGTGTCAGCTCAACTGTGATTCACTCTTAATCTGTTAACTGGGTGGTAAATAACAGACTGCTGAGCTATTAACCTTATGTGCAGTGCAGTATACCTTCTAAGGTGTTTTTTATTTGTACGGCTTGAATTAGCAGAGTTGATGGAAGTCTGAATCAAAGCTGAACGTTGGTGTAACAACTGGATAAAACTTACAGGACGTCCTTTAAGATTGACACGTTCATCTGTAGACGCATGTTAAAAAAGGGAACAAATTATTTAGCAGAACAGAAAAAGTCATTTGTGAGTGATTTGTGACGTCCACTTCTGAGCACGGTGGAGTACTTAGCTGCTTAAAAAGTCAGATACCTTCTTCAAGAGTTGGTACAGAGTAAAACTAGAACTGAAAGAGGGTGAATACTGACCTTACATTCATCACGAGACTCCAAATAAACGCCAAAGTTGTGTCTACATATTAACTTTAAAAGGTTGAATGTCAATGTTTAGACACCATAGTAGTGTTATCTCCACCTTTGTTGGTTTGTCTGTTAGAAACATTATAGAAAACCCTATAAACACATCTCAATGACTTTCTTTGGACAGATTAAGTATTATCCAGTGAACAGATGAAGACATTCTGAGTAAGATCAGAAGATGTGATCTTGTCCAGAAACACATCCCAGAAAATCCCCATCTCTAGTGATGGGCAAATGTTTTAACGAAGATAATGGTGAACCAGCAGGGGGCAGCAAAACACCACCACTGTATGTATCATTAACGGCGTATACAATGGATTAACCTAACGTGATGACTCGTGGGTTTGTGTCGTCACATGTTGAAGCCAGGAGTTTGGTATGTGAATGTTGCCATGTCGGGGTTGTTTGGAGCCAGAAACGACCATATTTAGATACAGAGGGTGGAATCAGGAAGTGGGTCGGACCATTGAACCTGAGGTCACTGCCCAATGTGTATGGGATTGGAGTTGAAGTCATTGGAAATCCTAAGTGCTCCTCTTTTTTAAGCCTAATATCTACTTAATTCATTTTTTTTTTTTTAGATGACGTTAGCAAATTCCACCAGAACAACTAGTAAAAGACATTTTTAAATATTACATGAATTTAATTATTGAGAATAACAATTTTTGATTTGAAGTCAATTGGAGCTGGAGTTTTTTTTGGAGCCAGCATCTAGTGGACATTGGGAGTATTGCACTTTTTTGCAGATTGGCCTCATTGAGACCAACAGACTCAAACACAGCTTCTTCCCCAGTGACGAGACTGCTGCAGGAACCATAACCCCCCCCCTTTTAACTTTATTTTACTATTTGATATCATCCTTTGTGTTATTGTAGCTGCTACAAGAGATGCTGCCTAATGAAATTTTGTTGTATGTTTTCTGTACAATGACAATAAAGCTTCTTCTTCTTCTTCTTCTTCTTGAGACTTTGAGACTTGAGAGCCTATGAGCTGCAGAGGAAGAAACTGAAGGAAGTGGTATGTAGTAACTGAAAACACATTTTTCAGCTTTCTAGAAACTCTCCACACATGCAGGATGATAATGTCAATAATCAGAGACGTTTTGAGGGATATGAGACATGGATTATGCCTTGGTGGAGGTTTGAGTTTTCTTGTATATAATTATTTGTCCATATTTAATATTCCTATTTGGCACACTTTCTGGGAATCAAACACATTTTCATAGACATTTCCATTTTAACAGATGCTGTCGTCTTGTGGTATAACTGGATTTTAGACACTATTAAAGGAATCTGGCTGAAAGTTTGGCGTTTACTGTCGGTACGAGGAGCCTATCTCTCCTCGTTAAAGTGTTGTCGGAGTCATATACAGCTGCCTCAGCGACCAGTAGATCCACCTGCAGAGAATGTGAGATTGTCTGCTGTCTCCCTACAGAAATACAGAACGCATTTGTCAGTGCTTGTGCCAGCAGAACGCTTGTATCTCAAATCGCCCCCATCAGAATCATCTAGTGCAGATAGTCACTCTGGTGCTGTCTGTGGTGCTGAAATAACACACTCCGACTCCATTCAGCTGTGATTGGAAATAACAATCATAATTACCACTGCGTAATCATATCCCTTAGCAATGACTGTCACCAGAGAAATACCATTACTCTAATGTCATAACAAATCAGCTGGTTTCGAGAACAGGAGCCAGAAAAAGGAAGGCGGGCGGGGAGGCTGGACTCTGTAATTGGAAAGGTTCACTATCATGTATCGTGTAATTTTGCGCAATTCTGAAAAAGCTGTGTCACAATCCCTTTGGTGGGATCTGAAATTGACACCAGAACAGGCCTCAAGGTGTTTGTTTTGTGTTTTTGTCGAAAGGGTTTCCCCAAAATCTCTTGCATCCGCTCGTTCTTCTCGCCATTCGACCACAATTCACTGTATCTTTGCATATCTTTATCAATTAGAAAAATAATGATGACATATATATGCAGGAATTAATTTGGGAGAAAGTGCACTGGTGGATGCTGCCAGTCACCCTCTGTCTCTTCCCCCGTGTGGCGCCCCATTTGTCCTGGAGTAATTCATTACCTGTTCACTCAGTAGTGACAACACCTCAATTCCATCTGGCTCTGCGGTCCCCCGGGGGCCCACTAGCCCCAGAATAATAAGGACAGCCACCAGGAAACATATTTGCTCACCTATTACCTCAATAAGTATGTAATGATTGATTCCTTGTTGGATTATCCATGTGTCACAGCGCAGCCAAGAGCCTCTTAAATGAGAGGAATCACTCCACCTGTGACTCCATTCCCAATCACAGATGATAAACCAAGCATACACCAAAGAATATTTGGTGGACTGACACATCCACAGTGTGTCAGTCAAGTTGTCTCAGCTCTGTGTTGGTGGCAGGAGCCTCGAGAATGAAAATAAAGGAAAAACATCCCCACCTGGTTACAAATGAGAAAAATGACCACTTTTTCTGTTACACGGGGCGAGGAAAAAAAAAACACAAACAAATACAATAATTGCTGCTTTGAATTTGCTTGTCCGAAAAAGAAAAAATCATCCCTCCAAAAAGACCCTCCTCACAATGTTTTCATTTATTTCTGCGGGAGCTGCGCGCAATTTTACACCAAATGACATGGATTACTTCAAAAGAGGGAAATACTGGAGCCATAATATTTCTATTATGAAAGAGCAATAATAGGAGCACGGCAGCACAATCCAAGGACACACTGGTATTTAACGGGGCTACAGCGCTGTCATAACCCAATTGATGGGGCCACCTCAGGAGTTGTGTTGCAACCACCCACTGCAGATTGCACCCACCCAGAGTGTCACTTCAGAGGCCGGCAGCTGCGCCTGACAGCTGGACACATGTTGCTGTCCTTTCCCTGCAGGAAGCTCAGGAAAAGGCTTTTCTCTACCCTAGAGCTACACTTTGAATCCACCCTTGATCACAGTAATGTTCTTTTTCCAGAGCTGCAAAAAAAAACATAAAATGCAAGGCATGGCGCCTCCTATGGTGCCAATCACATGATATTTTAGGCGTGTAACTGACACTTTCATCTAAAGTGATTTCCAGTGGATGTGAAAAAAAAAAACAGCTCCTGATTGCCAATATGAAAATGATGATTTCAGATACGAAGGAGTGAAACCATCAGGGAATCTTTCAGCCAGACATCGAGTTAAATTTCTATCAGATTGTTCTACAGTATCTATCGATCCTTCTGCTGTTATCATTGGTGGTTTACAAGCCATCATTAGTATTTGAATTCACCCTCCCTCCACGCCGTCTGTTTCACACATTGACGCTGCACAGATGCACACACACACACACACACACACACACAGCACATTTCTCAGTCTTTTGCTCCTAGGATCATGCGTCTGGGATCTGTTCCAGCTCGGCTAAAATTGATTAATAGTGGCTTTAATTCCACAGAATGCTGACTGCAGACTCGGCAACTGTGTGTCTTGAAACATGCTCCTTCCAGTCTCATCATCAAGATGTGTGTTTTGGAGAAGTTAATGAATAAGTCATTAGGAGGTGACTATGATTGATGTGTTAGTAACAAACAAGCTACCGTCGACTGCCGCTGGAATCAGCGTGGAGGCCAGACTGCAAACTGCAGGTGAACCAAATGCAGACGGCACATCCATTTCACCATATGTGCATTGTCGTCCTGATGGCAGGCTGTTCATATGAGGTTTGCTGTTTAAACACTCCTTTCTTTCATGCATCTTATGGGATTTCTCACTCTTGAAGTGCAGTGTCCCCTCACAGAGAGTTCATGTTTTTCTTTTCAGAATCTCAAACACTTGGCAGAAGTTATTATTGGTGCTCTAACAGCAGACCTCCACAGAAAAAAAGACTCAGTGTTTCAGTATCTTGAGCAGCCAGGCATACGTCCAATCACCAATTAATGTATAAAAGGCAGCAGTTGGCTAAAGGGCATATAGCAGGATTTCCCTCTGTGGAAGAGTTGTGTAGTAATTTCTAACAGGAGCTCAACAGACAGGACAGCGGAGGCAATTTGGGAAATGAGATGAGGAGCTGTAAAGATGGTCTAAGTGAAGAAAGTGAGGAAGTTCATAAAGTGCAACATCACAGGTGGCACCAAAAATAAATTAGCATTCAAAAATCATCAAGTTTACTCATGAAATACTGGGTCAGTAAATTCCCACAAGTCATGATGATGTCATTAGTTAAAGTCTCTTCTTCTTCTCTGAAAATAATGAGGATTTTAGTAAGGATTTCACCTGTTTGTGTGTCTGTCTCTCAGCAAACTACTGAACAGATCTTAATGAATTAGGATGACACCAGGAACAGGTTATTGTTTGATTTTTACTGAGACCAGAGGATGGAGGACTGTCTTCATAATCCATAATGTGGGTGAAGGGTTTAACAAAGACAATGGTGACAGAGAACAACACACAACACAACACAACTGCTGCATCTAGGAGCTGGACACCAGAAGAAGAAGAAATGGTAAATGCAGTACATTTACACTACCGTTCATAAGTTTGGGGTCACCCTATCAAACCAATGGTTTTCCTCTGACAGCAATGACCATGTACAGACTGAGGATCTACCAGCTTGTTGTACAGGTTTTACTCTGATTACATCTGTTTCAGAGTTGACTGGAAACACTTGTGTCTCTCCCACTGTCAGACACAGGAGAGGCAGAGATATGGTTGGGGGACAGTTTGCTGCTTCAGAGACATTTACTCAGTATAATTGATGTTGTGGTTGCTGTTTGTGTTCAGTTGTAGTTTACATATGTTTTGTGATACTTGTTTTTGGTGAAATTGGTCAAACTGTTTTTTGGAGGGTGACCCCAAACTTTTGAACGGTAGTGTACTTCATCAATTTTATCCTCCTTCACCTGATGACTGGCTACAAAATTAAGATCAACGTATCTCTGAAATATCAGTGAATCTTTCAGTGGACCATCCTCATACTGCACCAGGTCCTTGTGTCTAAACCAACAATAGATTTTCTCTACAGAAGATCACTGTACAGAATGTGCATGATCAATTACAAATATAATACAGCTGCAATAGGAATACTTTCACTAAATTAACCACAACAGAGCATTAGTCCTACTCTATGGAGTAAAAGATCAAATAAAAATCCTTCCACTTTTTATAAAACAGATAGAAATCCTGTCTGTAAGGTGGACAATGTGGTTCAGTCCAAACAATATAAACTCCACAGTAAAAGCACATAAACATAAAGCACAGAGAGTTTATACCCACAGTTTATATTGTGTTGAATTGCTGTAATGTTTTGTGGTCTAACAAGCACTTTTTCTATACATAACCACTGGAATTGAAAAAGCTTTAAAATGATAAAATAATATCTCTGAGCATCACAAACCTCACTAAATGGCATTCCCAACAAAATTTGATCTTCATACTCCATTTGGAAAGCTCACAAGAGGCGTATTATTTTCAATTTCATCCCATTCAGCCAACAGGAAGTCATCTGGCTTGGCGTGCAGAAGTCTTGGACATGCACGCTCTGAGCCAGATCGACTTGGATCCAAAAGCACATACGCTTATGCTTTTCAGAGTATGCACCAGCGGCCATCGTTTCACTGGCATGATTGTGGCATTAAATGTAGTGAAGAAAATATTTGAGAAAAAAAATTGTTTTAGTAAAAGAAATTAAAATACTATGACATATATTGAGACATATGATTGGCCAAAAGTCAAGCTAGTCCAAAATAAAACAGAGTTATTATTTTAGAGGGAGGTCTATTAGTCAGATGTTGTCAGCAGCTTGACAGTAGACAGAATAGCTCAATGATCCAATGGTCCAATACAAATTTTGATTTGTATTTTTCCACTAAAAGGCCGATCTTCCCATTTTTTACTTGCTGTACATTTACAGTTACAAATATTTTACTGAAACTGGCTCAAGTAGACTCAAGTATATTTTATTTTTAGACTCAAGGCCATGAAAAAATGTAATGTTTTGTCAGCTAAACATGGATATGCATACTCTTTCAAGCTATGAAACTGATACCTAAAAGCAGGACAGAAGGAGGAAGCTGTAGACTGATGTATGAAGTAAACTCAGAGGCGTGGAGGGTGTGTTTACTGCTGTCAAACAGGTGATGTCACATAGTAACGTAAACCCTGCAGCTCCAGCTGTCATAAAAACATCTTCTGCACGGATGACTCTACATGCAGTGATTACCCGACGTAACCAAGGTAAAAAGGACACACAAAAATTATGCCCTACGATTTTTTTTTAAATTTATTATTTATTCTCTCACAGGTACAGAGTGTTGAGTGTTTAAAATGACTATTGTTGCATTTCACTCTGAATTTATTTGTGTTTGAATGGGCCAGTTCAGCGATGGGTTACACACGAAACCTGCTGATTCATGAAAAACTGGCATGTCTGGATTAGAAAAACAACTAGGATCATCACAGTGTCTTTATTCATAGTGCTATATAAGAGCATTTCAAGTCATGTTTTCAAGATAAAATGCGCTGACACCAAGGTAACTCTTCCTGTCCTAATTTTGGTCCTATTTTTGGCCCCGATATTGTATTAAAGATGCATTCATTTTGGGATAGCTCAAAGCAAGACTGTAATTTTTTTTGCATCTATCTGAGGTCATCATTAGGCGCATCCTGGGGGGAAACATGTCGAAATTCCCCTTTTATTATTGGGTCTAAAAAGCTGGCAGATACCAAAATAATCCCAGTTTCATGGAAAGACTCAAGGCAGAAAATATTTTAATGCGAGTTGACAACCTCTAAATAACAGCAGGTATGAAAGCAGGGGTTTTTTTTCTCACCTATCTGTATCTCACACAGATAATGGCTTCATGTTACACCCCTAATGTGCACTGAAACCAGAAAATAATGTTGTCATTATAGATGTAGGGGGGATAGGTCAACCAAACCCCCCATGAAGAAACAAATACTGTCCATATGTGGCTAACGTGTTAATCAAGTGACCATCGTGAGCAAGTTGCTCAGGTATCAACCAGCTGGAGATGGCAGCTTAGTTAGCACAAGGACATCAGTGTTGTGTCTATGTTAACATGAAGGGATTATGATTGGAGCTGCCTCATATCATGCCTTAGCACTCTAGAAAGATTGATAACAAAAAAACAAACGTTACACAGAAGAATACAGTTTGAAACTTCTCGCTCTGTATTCCTGACGTCTTCAATCTTGTGTAGTCACTGTATGCGAGGCGCTAGGTTTGATAGACACCTGTCAGCCGTTTCTTTTTTTATTTGAAGTGAGGTTTTTCTGTAATTCCTTTGTGAAGTGGGTTGACATAAGACGATGATGTCTTGGATGTAGCTTTAAAAAATGAGGTCAAGTAAAACTGACTAATATACAGTTAGGAAAGCCTACACTGGAACTTGTGGGGGCTGTGAAAGCAGGGGAAGAAAAACTCACATCTTTATGAGGCGCTGAGTGGAAAATCACAAAACACGGCTCTGAAACCGAGCATTTTAAAACAAGAACCCTCAGAGTCAGGACTGACAGACACGAGTCACTGCATGAAAAGTGTTGATATAAAGCACCAGATCAAAGATGTCCAGGAGATGACACAGTGCCAGCATAATCATGACGGTCTGTATACCAACTTTATCCTGTACAAGGTCGTAGGGGGGAGCGGGGGGGTGGTGCTTATCCCAGCTGGCGTAGTGAGAAGAGAAGTACATCCTGGACATGTTGCCAGTCCATCGAAGGCCGAGAAATTGATCTGTTTTTTGTTTGTTATAATAAACATCAAACATAAAAATAGCATGCTTCTTTATTAATGCAGTAGAAAGACATGGCTGAAAGATTGAATCTTCTGTTTTATGTTTTCGCCCCTATCAGAAATAATTTAATTCAACCTGATCCAGACTAGAATTTAAGGAAGGGTACACACATTCTGGTCCAAGAAAGCTTTTTCTTCTTTTTTTCTCTCTGTCCTACGTGTTACAAAAAAGGCATACGTTGTATTTGATGTGAGTTTTGTACAAAATGAATCAAAGAAATGTATGAAGCAAAGCATACAGGACATGCACAAAACACTACACATCTATACTACACATATTTTGATGTCATGCTGGAGTGATGCAAAAATCTGCAGTATTTTTTACATGGGTTACTGAGATATGATTGGTAATGCAACTTTAAAGCGACCTTTACTTTTTAATTTCAACATAATGAGCATGTCTGTGATGATTTAACAAGGCATTAGGATGCTATGAGGATGAAAACTTCTATCGTCTTCTGCTTGCATTCATCATCTGACAGTGATTATGCATTAGAAACAGCTTAACCTTTACATAAGACATTATGCATCACTACGTCGCATCATCTGTAAATTAGATGCATTCCTTGCCAAATAATAATCTATAGATTCTTTAGCAAAAGACAAAGACTGTACGATTGCATCACATTTCTTAATCAACAGGAGGATTTCCACCTCATTTGTACAAGGCACGTGTTGCAGATGTAAATGCTGCTTTATAAAACTCCAAAGGTTTAAAAGGAAAAATATTTTTTCACACAATGTAAAAATGGGATGAATCCAGATATTTTAATGGCAGAGAAAGACCAGAAAGGGGGATCACAACGTGCTGTCACCACACCAGTGCTTTCAGTGAGGCTTTACTTATTTGATTACAAACTGATAAATGGGTTTATTATAATGCATCACATGTCTCGCAGACATAAACAAGCCAGTTAACTTTGCTAACCCTAACACACTTTATATTCCCTGAGCAGATCCTGTGTTTGGTGTTTTATACCTTAACCCTTTAACACCTTCAATTTTCTACCTGGACTTTTAATCCGTATTTTGATTTCAAATTAAAATTTAACAAGCAAAATTCATACAACTGTAGTGTTTTTGTTCATTAAACCTCTTAAATCAAATTCCTTTTTTGTGTTTTTCTTGTATTTTTGCTTCATCATCACTGTTACTACACTCCTATAACGTAGTAAATGGCTTCTGGGAGAGGCACGAGTGAAATTACTGTAATGACACTGTATTTACTGTAAAGTGCAACATCACATCTCTTAGAAACACTTGAATTTTTCCACTTGAGGAAACTGTGGCGTAATTACAGTAATCCAAAGTCGCTTGTGCAAACATGTCGTCGGCGACACATCAGGTTTTAAAGGATTAACCTGACTGTATAAGGTTATTTAATAAGCAGGAAAACGTTTTTTACCTTTAGTTGAGGGGATGTAGCATCTGTTGCCAGTGTGGAAATTACAAATCTTTGTGCTTGAGACCCAACAGGTCAATGGCAACTTACATGTTTCGCCTGGTGACATACATTTGTGAACTGGGCCATGCTGATCAAGCATCTAAGAATCCCACTTAGGAATCAGGCTGAACATTAAAGTGGGACTAAAAATACTCCTACGCCTGACTTGGAAATGCCAACCTGGAGATCCAACAGCACAGCAGGATATTTGACTCCTTTATAAAAACTCATACAATCTACATCTCCACTTCAGCTCTGCCCACACAGCAGCATGAATCCTTCACTGCTGCTTGTTTACAGAATGACCACTGGTGTAAATGAAGCCACTCTTGTCAGACAGACACACCTCCTAACACCAGAGACACAACACAGAATCAGTTTGCCAAATGATGCCTGCGATAACTGTGCTGCGTTCAATAGAGTTGTGGTTCTCTGATTCATAAAAGTGACTCTCTGATCTCCTCCCAATGATCCATGAAATCTTTCCGAATCCTCAAACATAAGTGGAGCTTGGAGGATAATTCATGGTGCTTTGAGGTGTGAGCACTAAGATGAATGACTGTGTTATTGCTGGAGCTGACTGTCTTCAGAGTTATGACACCCAGAGCAGAGATCAACCAAATACACACGATAACTCAAACTAGATTGAAAGTGCAAACAAATCTTTATATAAATCTATAGAAGAAATTAATAAGTAAAAACGTGTGTGGATGTTTTGTTGCATTTGTCTTGGTTCAAACAGAGCCAGATCTCTAACCACTAACAAAACAACCTAACTAGATAACCAAAGCGATGTTGTATAATCAAACCAAATCAGGTAACATTTTGTGCATGTTTCAAACAGGTGAGGTGGCAGCAAATAAAATGGCTAAATCACAGATCCATTGATCTGAGAACAAATGTTCTGCATTGAAGTGGAATCTGTCAGTGGATCACAGTGTCAACACAGTGGCAGAGAAACACTAAAGCCAGAGCATACACTCCAACAACGCTGAAATTTATGGCAGCAATAAAAGCTAAGGGCAATTTCTTGTAGATTATATGTGTTTTCAAATAAACCTGGCAGACAAAAAGGCAATAGAATGTGAAAACCTGGTGTTATCCTTTGTAGAAAGATCATTGATTGACATGTAAAGCCAGTATCAGCTTGATATCAGTGTAACCCAGGAGAGGCATTGAAAACTTTCTCAGTATTTTGTGTATAAGATCAGACAGGGGCTGTGCATCAGCAGAGCGCTCTGTCTGACCTTCCCTGCTGTTGAGCCCATTACGCTTCAATTAACGACAGCGGCCTGCTGCGACCAGAAGGAACAGCTGCTCAGCCCACATGGTGGTAATTCAATGAGAGTCACAGACGGGGGGGGGACATAAAACTTGATCCACCAATCAGACACACCTATGCACAAGGGGATACAAATTTACTTTGCTGTATTGGGCCTCAAGACGGAGGAGGGAGAACCATGACCTGGACGACATGAGCCATTCACAGTGTGCAAGAGTTAGTCAGAAATAATGCTGAGCTTCACCATATGGGTAATTCAATTTCCCACGCACCAAAAAATCAGATTAGTGGCGATGCACTCAGCTAATGGATACTCAAAGTTCATGTTAACAGCAGAGATTCTTTTCAATTTTCTTTTTATAATTGTGTGAATAGACGATTACGGTCTTGTCTTTTAAATGGACTGCCTGTCTACTTCTAACCTTATAATAAGGATTAGCAAACTCGGAAATGTTCTAATCCTACATTTAATGCTTTAAGTGCACAGAATACAGCTTCATGCAGTTAAACAGGGCACAGTCTGCGTGAGGTTATATTAAAAGGTGATACTTTTCAATAATATCCTGAGCAATGGCTGAAAATAGTTGTTCTGTTTATAGCATAGCAACAGAATTGAGGATTGTACCACATGAAACAGCACACAGGTCAAAAATTATCCATCCCTTCTCAACACAGGACGAAATCTACAGCTAAAGCTCCTGAGGTGTGTGATGATCTCAAAAGAATTACACAACACACTTTAGATAACCAACTGACGAGTTTTCACATCTCTGATAACCAATATTATAAAATCTATTACATATACTACACCTATATATATACACACACACACACACACAAATATAATTAATGAAAATCTGAACATCAAATGCATGCACTGATCACACTGGGCTTTTTACGCCATCAACTTGTAGACTTGTGGTGCAAAAAGTCACCTTGAAACTTCATGCTTATGATGCAAAGCAACATCGAATCCTGACAATGCAATTAACATGAAAAATGTGAAACAATATGTTTGTGTAGATGAGGTTTCCCAAAGTCCCCTAACAATGCCCACACCTTATCTGTAACTTCACCAGGAGTCTCACAGAGTGTAATTACACCGAGACCCTCCAGCCTGGGACAGCGCTGTGGGCCTGATTGGATCTCACCTTGACTTGACCTCTTCAACCTGGGGTGACAGAAACAACTCCCTACATCTCGACGAAGAACAATGCATTAGTTAATCAACTGATAAAACCTCCAGATAAAAGTGTCCTGATCCCATTAGTGCTGGAAATAACTCTCCACTCTCTGTTGGCAGTTTTAGTGTTGCCAAGGATGTAGTGTAGCATCGGTCGGTATCTTTCACAAAGGGTTGGGCTCTTAATGAGCAACGTTTTTGAATGCAGAGTCAGCAGAACTTGTTCAGAGGGCAGATAGACGCAGAATTGAAACTTTATTTTTGTTAGTCTTACCTGTGTTATCTTGGCTGTATTGTCATCTCCGTGTGATTATAGTTGTGCGTTTATATAAATTGTGGAAATAGCAGAAACGACTATTAGTTTATACTTTTTATATTCAGACATTTGTTTTCAGACGACCATAAGGTAACAAAGGACACACATTCACATTTGTTCCTGCAAATATCCAGATCTGCTGTTTAGAGACAAACATTTTCTTTATGGTTTATTAAAAACCCAACACTCCTCTTCAACGTTGGGCATTTGCTTAACAGTATATGTCTGTCAAAGTGATTCAGAGTGGAAGGAGGCTACTTATTTGATACCTTGGATAAATCTGACTTTGGATAGACATTCATTTCCAGGGTTAGATTACCTATTCTTTCAATTATTATTTACTTTTTTTCATGTCCTTTTGGTGGCCATTAAGCTGCTGGTTTTAGCTTTACAGAGCTATCGGTCTATATCAGATTTACTGAGAGGAGAAATAGAGGATAAACTATCTTTGTATGCAGATGACCTCCTTCTTTCCATCTTGGTGACTGGCATTCTCATTATGCTGAACCTACTACAGAGATTTAGACACTAAGTCCAGGGTCAGATTTCCACACAAGTGTGCTGTTTCCATTATGTCTGGACCCTTTAATTAACAGTCAAATTGAGCTTTTCACCATAGTAATGGACGGTTTCATGTTGGAGGTACTTCAACCATGGAGTTCAAAGGTGCCTCCGAGCACAATGCAAATTGAAATGAAGAGGATTTGGCTACAGATCTCGTGGATGTATTAATAATTTAAATTAGCATGATAGTGCTTCGTGTTTTATGTTTCTCCCATTTGTTCCTATACTTAGATTCGTTTTTTGTTTGTTTTTTAGACTCTATTATCATATAACATCAATTTGGATAAAGTCTATTTATAGATGTCAGTGTAATGCTGGTATCACCTCTATCTTTGTTTGTCTGTCTGTCCCTCTGTTAGCAACATTACGGTAAAACTACTTGGTACATCTTGATTTCTGTTTGTTGAATCACCCTTCATGGTTAAAATGGAAAGCTAACACCGGCAGCTGTGTAAAACAACATCATCGCCTGGTGTGGTCCCAGTCATGCAACGTCCTGGAAGCAAAATAAATTTGCTGTGCTGTCCATGGTATTAGATGTCAGATTTAAACCAACTAGGGACACAACTACCTGTAGGTGCTCATATGATTATTGCTTTCCCTACTCCTTTGGTGTGCTACCTTATACTTCTGAGATTAAATCAAGCTGCTCTACCCACAGTCTCTCACAGGATTAGGAATGTAATCTTATGTCTGAAAGTAAAAAAATATATATATATACACACTGGAGATCAGAGCAAAAATTCTTTAACATATGGAACTGCTGCTTAACGTCCTTTGATAAGACTCCCAGACAGGTACAGATATCAGGCTTTATGTAAATGTTTAATCTTCTCTTTTTACATCTTTCACCTTTGTGTTTGCAGTTCTCTTGGTCTTTGGTGCAGAACTAAATACTGCCTCTTTGAATACTATTTCCTGTGTGGGAATATGTGGTTCCTGTTTAACTTTGTCTCATCTTGTTTACTTTTATTTATACTATGTGGCATGCCAAGTACTGAGTGTGTGCTTTTTGTATTTCATCAAGGCTTTTATATATGCATGTGATGTTTTGTCTGAGCTCCTTCTTTGTTCCTTTTCTCTTTTTTTTAAATAAGAAAATAGTCAACTTTACCTGATGTTATTCAGGGGATGTTTTCCTATGTAGATGATGATCATGATATTACATTATGTTGACAGAGTAATCTATCACGGAACAAAAAAATAGTTCCAAGAAAGTTGTAACTAAACAACTATGTGATTGTGAATATTTTTGTTATCAGCTGTTTGTGATCTGTGTGTACCCTCCGAGAAGATATGAAACAAACAAACAAACCAAAAAACTAATTTCAGGAGAGGTTAGTAAAGAGGCCGTTAAAAAAGATACAGATAAATGCAGCCTGTGTTCCAGCGTTAAAGCATCTGCCTCACAACAGTCTATAGCACAGGAATGGTAACATCTCTGTCTCTTTGAATCTCGTAATCTACTCAAACCTTCAGTAGCCGAGCGTTAAGACGGCTTCTTTACGACTGTCACATTTGAATAAACGAATCTGAAACAGGAAATGGAGCCTTGGATCAACACTCACGAACCAAAGACTGCAGTACTGAATAATGCATCCCTCATAACAACAATGTGCCATAAAGACATGTGAGACTGAATAGGGGAGGGCAGCGCCTGCTGTGAATTAGATGGTAATTGAAAACTTGACAACTAACACTGTTCTCAATATCTCAGAAACACCTCTGAAGTACAACAAATGTAAATTGTAACAGAAAACACTAAAAGTGTGTTATCCAGCTATTTAAGCTTTTTAACACATGTATTTTAATACAATTAGCGCCTTTGTTCGACTTTTTCAAATCAAAGATATATTTCACAGATATAAGCTCATGGGGTGTTGTAAATACCGTATTTTCCAGACTATAAGACGCTACTTTTTCCCGACGCTTTGAACTTAAACACCGGTGTGGCTCATGTATCGGTGGCACGAAGCTCGTTAGCTTTTTACAAGCTAGCAAGCTCCGTGCCGCCCATACATTTAGTGTCGTCACATCAGACCCGGTCAGAGTGGACCACATGAAACTGTTCGAATAAATTCAATAGCGGCTTATAGACAGGTGCGCCATATAGACAGGTGGGCTCAATAGTCCAGAAAATACAGTACTCTCAAATAGCAAATAAAAACTTCTGAGTAAAACAAACTTAAATTGAAGCAAAGTAATTATTTAAATAAGCTTTTAATAGAGTTTAAAGCAGGACATTTTATAGCTTTCCTTAAGTCAAACAGGACACTTCAAGATAACTTCTGTCCTGGTGAGAGTGACTCTACTGACAACGAACACAGTTAAAACAAATAAAAACAGTCTTTATCCTGATTCTAACATTAATTTGTCAAACATTGAACTTGATACAATTTATTTATTGTTTCTAACTCTTCCATCATAATTAATTCTCTATGTGAGAACAATGACACAATGACAGTCCTGTCTGAATACACAGCTCCTTTTCTGTGACCCAGTTTTTCTTGCCTGGCGTCGTGTTTGCATTTCTGGTTTAATCTATTTCTATGAGAAAAATGAGAAGATTACACTTGATGCTCTTAGTTATTGTTTTATTTCGTTTACTGTTCATGTGCTGCAGCACAGTGAAAATAGGAAAGGCGGACTAACAGAAATACAGCTTTTGTGTCGATACCAAAAGCAAAGCAATGTGCTCTTTCACAATTAAAAAAAAAGAGAGAGAGAGCAACAAAAAAACACTGGGCAATCTGGGTGTGATTTTATGGAAATGACAGTGCTGTATAAACATGCAATTAAACTGAGAGCAGCTGACATTCATTGAGTTTGAGGCTCTCTGAGAATAACTCTGTGCTACACACTCGAATTAGCCTGGATTTGCCGTTTACCTCTTTGTGAGTGATGTTTCGTAAAAAAACTAAGACATGAGGAAGAGACAGTATTTATTTAATCATGCCTCTACTGTCTGATGTTATCATGAACTAATCTGAACAGATGTCTGCTGCCCCACTCATTGACCCTGTCTAAAAGATAAATAATTTGTACAACTTCATACTTCTGTAAACACCTGTTCAGCCTCTATGTTTCATATTCATTATAAGTGCAAAATTTACCAGTGTTCTGTTGATCATAAAAGATCATCTTTGGTGTGCACTTTTAATATTTTAGTAAAGTTGTATGAAATATTTAATCTTTCTCTCAGCTTCAAAGTAGGTTATACTGAGAAATTTGCTGATAATACAGATACAGTTCAATTGAATACATGCAGACTCATAAAGAGTTCAGCAGCAGAATGAAACTTTACTGAGATGATATACCCACAGGTGGGCTCCCGTCTAATTGCATCATAATTAAAAGTCACTGTGATAGAAAACCCTCAGGGCTGTATTACACATGGATAACAATTAAAAGAATATTTAACCTCCCACAGCAGAGGTGTGATTGTTGCTTTATCAACTGTTGGGTGGGAAGACGCTGCATGACATATGGACTCACAGCGCGAGTGCTCTATCTCCTTTGTTGGGTGAAGCACTTATCTGGTCGTGCTTCCCAGATAAGAGAGGAAGGAGAAAGGGAACTCTGAAAGTGGGACTTTATTGAACATTGTGTCTCTTGTGGCTCACTTTGTGAAAGCAGAGACTTCACAGTGGCCAAATCCAATCAAATGTTTTGAGGGCTGACAGGTCCAATCAGTCAGCGCATGGTCTGTGTTCACCTCCTGTTTAGAGCTTCGGCTTCAGGTTAAAGACCTTCACACAAGCAGAAGTGAAACAGTGTTGGTGAAAAATTACCCAACGAAAAACAGGATGAATCTCAACAATTTTTCTCTATTTCTATCATTTTTTTAGGGCACTATAAAAAATGCCCCACCATTTTTAATTTGTTTTTTAGCTTTGCTTAGACACTGTTAACCACCATTGTGACAGGTGTAGAATTGTGCATGGACCACATGGACGTGTCTATACTAATCTTAAACTATGGCTGAAATGTCCATACCAATGTGAACCCTTCCTCTGGTTTGGACCACTATGGGGTCCATATAATCCATCCACCTAGACGCCACATATCGCTACAGAGGTCCAGGTGGTTGTATTTTTTTATTTATGAATGAATGAATGAATCTGTATTTCAAATATCCAAATAAAAACAGAATATTTCATAAAAAGAATCAACAAAAAATATGCTACTCAAAAAAGAGCAGGTTGAAGTCGAAGACTTACAGAAACCTACCCTCACTGCATTTTAGCAACATACATATCTCCATATTAAACAATTTCCTTGTGGTCACAATACCCCAAAAACACAAAGGTAACCAAGCAAAATTTGCAAATTTACACACATTTATGCAAGCAGCGTCGTCGAGATTTAGCAGCAATATTCTTGCTTGTGATAATTTGGTACTTTGCACAAAATGGCGTCACTAATACCCCTTTTCCACCAAACAGGTTCCAGGGCCAGTTCCGTTCCATTTATATTTATTTGGTTTTGGGGAATTACGTTGTCCTTCCTGGTTGCATATGACGGTGAAGCGCACCCTCGCTGTAACAATGTTTAAATGGAGGAGCTGATCGTGTGCATACAAGTGCTGTTCCTGGTTTTACAAGTCTACACTGAGATCCAGAGCGGAGACCGTATTTTCATTACTCTACCCTTCTCCTATCATTAGCTGTGTTTCTACCGTCGCTCCTTCAGCTCCTGGCGTAGTCGCTGCTTAATCGGTGCTAAGTCTGGCCCAGCAAAGAAGTGGGGCCAGAGGTGGCCCCTGTTTTAGCGGCTGGGGCCGGTAATGGCCACCGGTGGAAACACAACAAACTGGGGCTAAGTCAGGAACTGGCCCACAACTGGCCCTGGAACCTGTTTGGTGGAAATGGGGTATTAGTGTCAGCCTAGCTAGCTCAGTTGGTAGAACATATGTCTCTAAACCATAGTGTTGTAGGTTTGAGCCCCATGTTGGCTGCAATGGTTTCAACATTTTAGCTTTAAATAGATAATCAAAAATCCCCAATGTGGTATGAATAAAGTGATTTCTTATTTTTCTTTTTCATATTTAGTAATATGTCCCCACCAATGTGAAAATCAAATCCACGCACTTGACCGCCGTGGTAAGCTTGAAAATGATATGTAACGTGTTGTGACCATGACAGCAGAATGTGCAAAACCTCTCCAGAAATTTTCATACATTTTCATAAACAATTTAATCCAATTGAACTGGACAGAGACTCTTGTGTAATCACATCCTGCTAAACATCCCAACAAGACTCCTCATTCCACAATAAGAGAAAAAGAAGTCTGCATATGACTTTTTTCAACCAGTGTGCAATCAAGTTAATCAGTTAACAACTACAACCCTGATGATTTTGTTAACAGTGAAGTTAATGTGTAATCATAACAATATAATCCCACGTTTTAATCGCATTATCACACGCTGAGCAGTCAATACGGGGATAGTGATTGACATTCACAATCACTGACTATCGTGTTTTCGCAATCAATTTTTAGGAGACATATGAGCACAGCAGAAGTGGTGCATTCAAATGTTATGCAGGAATAATAAATGATATCACTCATTATAAATAATAAATGACCCTGATGGCATAGTGTGTTCATCAGATTAAATGCTGATGCTCCATCTGCCAGTTATAGAAAATTCCAAACACAGTCAATAGACATACTAATAATGTAGATTCCCATACCATCTGCAGCTCCAACATGACCAGGACAGTGATAAAATCAGCAGCAGAGTGAGTGGCACAAAGACCTCTTATTGATTTCCTGCTCTCCTCTCACTGTAATTTTAATACAAGAGTTTGAGAGAACTGTAAAAAATAATAATTCACTGCATGTGATTGAATGTAAGGAGTTTCAAACTGATCTTATGTAACCTGATCATGGTGAGCCCAGCATGTGTTGGTTACGTTATGTGGTCATTTATCCACTTAATAGCTCTCAGTGTTATTTAAACATTAATTCCCATCCCTCCTTCCCACTGACTCCCAACTTTGCTCTTTCTGTTTGGGTCCAGGTCTTTTGTTGGTCTATCATTTTGATAGATTTAGTGGACAACTGTGGGGAATTACTTTTCCAACAGTTTCCTTACAAAACCCGAGAGGCCCAATTTTGTTGTTTCTTGAGGCATGTGCAGTGTTTTGTTGTTTTGTTTTTGTTTTTTCCCCCAATAAGTGATCTAGATTTTCAAGTTTGAGGAAAACAGAACAACATGCTTACTGTATGGTTTGTTTTTGAGTTAATAGAAGTGGTACAGGTCCTCCATGGGACTTTTGGGGGAATTTTAGGGTTCAGAAAAAACTACAAACTGTACATTTTCAAATCTGCAGCTGTTAAATATGCATCTTATTTGATTTGACAATAACAAACATATCAAATTGTGAAAGTAGAGATGTGCCTTTTTTAGAGAAGACCATTTATTCAAAGGACATGGTGCGAATATTGTCAGCAACATCATTAAGACTGCCCCACAAGGAAATGTGTCTTGTGTCATCTTTTATCTTATTATTCCACAGTAATTGTTCCCTCATAAATTAAGTCTAATTAGTAGCAGTAGTACAAGGCTGTGACGATAACCTTTCACATATAACGCTTGGAGTGGCCATATATTCAGTTAAATTTAAAAATACTTCGGAGTAGGAATCATAATGGAAGCTATAGGAGCTTATTTATTATGGCAGGTGCCATCTGTGCATCTGTGTGTATGAGTCATTACACTGAAACCTTGTAACATGGTTAAACTGGATGCAAATGTTGCTCCCAAGATACAATCTCACATACAGTATCTGTGGTTTACTAATAAGTTCACCCTCATTGTTTGAATAAGACAAACAAGATTATTTTTATAAGCAATTCTAATTCACATGCTATCGAGCTAACAGCAGATGTTGCTACTGGTAATGAGAGTGACAGGCAGATGCTGTGGTGCTGTGGACATGAGCTGCAGTGGGACAGTAGCTTGGAGGAAGGACTCCTCACCAAGTTTACGAACCTTGCGCTGAAGATCACTCACAGGTTTGATGTGTTTAAATGTAATTTTTCCAGACATTTTGCATGACGAATGTGCCGGTTGGTTGCTTGGTTTCTTTCCTTTTATCAGTTAATAAAGCCCAGTTTGATTGAAGACACATATCTGTCAGTAATATACAATCAAGTCATGTGTGTCGGATTAATCAATTAAAAGACATCACGGCCTATGGACTGGAAAGGCTTGAGAAACTGGATGCTGCAGCCGAACTGATGGAACAATAAAGGTGTGAAACAGAGCCAATGAAAGTCAATGACATTTTTAATGAGTTCTAATTTTAATGAAACAACATGCCCACGGCCTATTGGGATTTTCCTTTGATAAAAAGGTCAGAACCTGAGGTAATATATTATAACGATTTAACAGTCTGATTGATCTCACTGGTATATCATGCATGTAGACACCTCTAACCTCTTCCCCCTCAAATACATCTGATATTTCCTATTCCATTTGTATTATTATTAATATTATGTATTGATTCATGTTCAAAGAAGCAAAGGAGAAATTAGGTTATTTGGAAATTAGCAGTGCACTGACAGGAGGTGGACATATAACAGTAATGGGTGTCTGAAATAGCAACAGTGTTGGAACAGACAGTGTAGTTCATGGTGCACACGTAGATCTTTGTGTCACAGAGATATGACTTTGAGTTTTGTTTTTTAAAAAAGAGCGGTGGATGTAAGCCACCCAACAATCCTGCTTCAAACAAAACTAGCGTGTTGTTGTTTTACCTTGAAATGGATACCTCAGATCGTTAGTGACTCATGACTATATTTATTTTTTCAAACAATGTTCAGGTGTCAGAATGACAAAAAAAACCATTATTTTTCAAAGGTATGTAATAACTGTATGCTGAGTGAAAATTGCAAAAGGGCGATGTTGTTCTTTTCCATTTGATCTCATGATGGCTGTGATATAGAAGATTGTCCATTTAACTTATTGTCACAGTCAGTGATGCTGAAGCTGGATTACAGGTTTAGCTCAGAGCAGCATTTTCCCTGACACTTAAAATGTTTTGACGACATCAGCTCTGTGAATAGTCATGTATCCAGCCTTGTATGTAACATAGGTTTGATGGGACTTGTGAGAGGATCCCCTCAACTGTCCAAACCTCTCTTCTTGAAAACATCAAAAAATATGAAAAATATAGAAAATTGCCTGAGGAAAAAGTACATGATTTCAAAAAGTGATACTGTAGATGTGTTTAGTTTGTCTAAAGGTATAAAAAAACCTCAGCTGAAATATTCCCACAAAAATAATGTAAATTGTGCATCTGCCCATTTGCATTAGAACTCAAAACAGTGATGCGGTGCATATTTAGCATAATAGCTACTTTACAAAATGCCAGAAGCACACAACTGTGATTAGCAGTTACTATAGTAATTTGGGTTTGGTAAGTTTGGGACGTGTCACTCAATATGCCGCGGGCTGTGTGCACGATGACACGTAAAAATTATGTAACAAAAGGAAAAAAAAGAAAATTCTGGCGTGTTGATAATTGATTTTAAAACTTCACATAAAACATATTTGTAATTGTTAGCGCTACACTCTGAAAAGGTTGCAAAGAATAGGATTTTCAATATGATTATATACCTGACACAAGTTATGTAACAGTGTTTGAAAAACTATCCATGCTTTGAAGGGTTTTTTTTTTGGCCACGAACCTTAGCCTGCAAATTACCTTCAACAAAAACTCAAGATGCAAGCTTTCATTTTCAAACGTCTTTCAGAGTAATGTAAATATTGTATTGAAAAATTAAAAATGTATAAGTCTCACAGAAGATTTGCTCCAGGAAGTAAAAACCTATTTCAGAAGGAATCCACGGGGTTTGTAAGAGTAAGGGGTGTAATCCACACACATCAGCATATTATTTATTGAGGTTGGCAATGACATTGTGTGGATAGCTGATATAACGGCTTAGACCTTGATTTTATATGGGAAATATGCATCTCTTTCATCAGGGCAATGTTATCACATAGCAATCAATGGCTGAACCCACATCAATGCAGCACAAGGCCACACACACAAACATGAATGGATCAGTTCTTTAAAGTCAAATTACCTTTGATTAAGCAACATTATTGTAGTTAATTATGTGGCATGAGATCAATTAAGGACATGTTTTTTTCACTGTGTGATACTAATTACAACTGTCAATCATGCTTCTGGAAACAACATGCTGCAAAATTCAAAACTACTAAAACTAACTAATGATTAGAAAAGATGTGATCGACACCTTGTTTTCTTCTCTGGAACGATTTATGTGCATTAAAAACACAAATCTACCAAGAGATCAACAGTTATACCAACAAATAAATATGAATCCAAAACTAGATCCCAAAAACATCTTTCTTCTGAAAATTCAGTTTCAGTTTCAAACAGTTAAAGCACCAACCAATTCAAAGCAATTCAAAGCACCTCCAGAATCCATGAGGTAACAGGGAAACCAATGAGCACCAGCAGCACACCTTGGCACTCCTAGTTGTGCCACATATGTGTAAGGAGTGATTCCCCCTCCGAGGTTCTGGTGCTTGGCCAGAAGGCACTCAGCACCAGCGCAACCAGCCAGTGCCAGTCATTATCCCATTGTTTGGAGGCACACAGCCTGTCCTAATTAGATGCAAAAGAGCAGAGAAACTGTATCTTGTGACACTGCAAATGAGGATGGAGAAACATGTCACGCAGCCTGCTGCTGCACGTTGAATTTAATAAAATAATGAACTATCACTGGATCTGTTCCTGTAGAGAGCAAAGCACATCAAACACCCAGCCATTTAAAACAGGCAGATGCTGCAGAAAGCAAAGGGCCATCACAAGAAGAAAAAAAAAGAAGACCTGCAACACTGATTCTTGCACCTTGGGTGTCAGGGCGTGAGGGTGAAATGCGATCGATAAAAACTGATCCTTGCAGGAGCTCATCCACAAAAACTGTGATAAATGAAAACAGTTGTAAACAAAAGCACGGTGCTGTTCAAACTGACAGTAAAGATGTTTATGTGATGTTGACTGGACTCCTTACAAGACTTGGCATCACACGAGGCATATTTTTATTGACTGCGCTCCATATGCTTCCTTGACTGCACATCACAATGGACAAGATGATCACGGATCTCGCATCCATTCATCTAGCTTCCTAAAAGTGCTGAGGTGTTTCCTGCCACACGAAACATTCACACATGATGAGCACAGCTTGAAAATGTAACTAGGTTGTGTGTGTTTGTTCTGCTTTGCCATGTAGGCAGGCAATCAAGTCAACAACTCACGTCAAATCCAACAGTGTGTTTATTCCTACCATTGAATTTAACTTGCAAAAGAAGGTTTGCATCCACTTGTCATTGTAGAGGCTGATTAACAAGCTTCATAACTGGATTTGATGCACTCAGATTGTCATTTTCAATAAATGTACAAACCAGAAAATGTAAATACAAGACTTGGTAGATTATAGAAAATGCATGATGCACCACAAACCTATCTCCTATAATATGATTTCATATATAGAAGATGATGAATGTGAGGTTCACGAGTTCCTAAAATTAATGCGTGTCTGTTGGTAATCATATGCAGAAAGGCAGGAGATAAAGTGAGACTACAGAGGGAAAGCTGCAGGAGAATACTCAGGCAGGGAGAGGGAGAGGGAAAGATAAGGGGGAATGCTACATCAGTAGATTACCAGCTTCTAAAGACCGGAGCCCTGGGCTACCAAACCATCGTACTCCCGCACACACATGCACATGTCCTTCAAATACATTGATAGATATTTTAAAACTGTTAAAACTGAAGGTGAGGTCTCATTGTCAATATGCTCACGTTATATAAAAATGTTCTTTTCAGAGGCAGAAAATGAGAGACGTTGCTAAATGGGATGAAGTGTACATCTGCGTGGGTGTGTTTGTCTGTTTACACATAATGACAGTACTAGAAACATAGGTGGCAATTAAGTGTAAATGAATAAATAGAATAATAAGGACTGTGCACAGAGGACCAATACAGCAATGCTCATCTCTGCCTGCATGAAGGACAAACATACAACTAGAAATCAGGTAAAATTTAAAGGAGGCTAATTTTTAACAAAGTCCAGTTTTACCTGAATCGGGAGACAACCATTCACACATGAGGCAAAATTTATGTGAAACATTAGTACACTGCAGTAGAGCTGTTTGTAGCTAGGGATGGGTATCGTTAGGATTTTTATGAATCAGATTCTCATTTTGGTTCTGCTTATCGATTCTGGTTCCTAACGATTCCTGTTTTTGATTCCAAAAACAAAAAACAGGAAGCCAGGAAAACATTATTGGAAGTGCAACCTGTCTTGCAGCTTATTCTTTGCCCACAC
>OOFC01013547.1:34641-160603 GCA_900323345.1 Pseudochromis fuscus | reverse complement strand
CTTGTCTTATCTTGTTTTGTCTTGTCTTGTCTTGTCTTATCTTTTTTTGTCTTGTCTTGTCTTGTCTTGTCTATTCTTGTCTTGTCTTTTCTTGTCTTGTCTTGTCTTATCTTGTTTTGTCTTATCATGTCTTATCTTGCCTTGTCTTATCGTGTCTTGTCTTATCTTGTTTTGTCTTGTCTTGTCTTATCTTGTTTTGTCTTCTCTTGTCTTAGCGTGTTTTGTCTTGTTTTGTCTTTTCCTGTCTTGTCTTGTCTTGTCTTGTCTTAGCGTGTTTTGTCTTGTTTTGTCTTTTCTTTTCTTGTTTTGTCTTGTCTTGTCTTATCTTGCTTTGTCTTCTCTTGTCTTGGTGTGTTTTGTCTTGTTTTGTCTTGTCTTGTCTTGTTTTGTCTTGTCTTAGCGTGTCTTGTCTTGTTTTGTCTTATCTTATCTTGTTTTGTCTTGTCATGTCTTATCTTGTTTTGTCTTGTCTTGTCTTGTCTTGTCTTGTCTTGTTTTGTTTTGTCTTGTCTTGTTTTGTCTTTTCTTGTTTTGTCTTGCCTTGTCTTATCTTGTTTTGTCTTGTCTTGTTTCTCTTCTCTTCTCTTCTCTTGTCTTCTCTTGTCTTCTCTTCTCTTCTCTTCTCTTGTCTTCTCTTGTCTTCTCTTGTCTTCTCTTCTCTTGTCTTCTCTTCTCTTGTCTTCTCTTGTCTTCTCTTCTCTTCTCTTCTCTTCTCTTCTCTTCTCTTCTCTTCTCTTCTCTTCTCTTCTCTTCTCTTGTCTTCTCTTCTCTTCTCTTCTCTTCTCTTCTCTTGTCTTCTCTTGTCTTCTCTTCTCTTGTCTTCTCTTGTCTTCTCTTCTCTTCTCTTGTCTTCTCTTCTCTTCTCTTCTCTTCTCTTCTCTTCTCTTCTCTTCTCTTCTCTTCTCTTCTCTTCTCTTGTCTTCTCTTCTCTTCTCTTCTCTTGTCTTCTCTTGTCTTCTCTTCTCTTCTCTTCTCTTCTCTTCTCTTGTCTTCTCTTGTCTTCTCTTCTCTTTCTTCTCTTCTCTTCTCTTCTCTTGTCTTCTCTTGTCTTCTCTTCTCTTCTCTTGTCTTCTCTTGTCTTCTCTTCTCTTCTCTTCTCTTGTCTTGTCTTCTCTTCTCTTGTCTTCTCTTCTCTTCTCTTCCTCCTCGGTATTGGTCTGTATTGTTATTTCTATGAAACCAGTGCAGGTCTCCCTGTTTAACTCTTTTATTCATCATCCCACTCAGTGTCATCAGCACTGTTTGGGATAGCTTAGTTATATAACTGAGAGTTATGCAATGTCACTTTAGTGAACAACTGAGTCATGCAACACCTTACATTTTACAGTGCGGTAGTATGACTACAGTTACTTTATGAAGTAATGCAGCTGCTTTTAAACTCACTTTAGCCATGATTAAAGTTGCAAAGTAAGACTACATCCATGATTTAATTTATTTTGTCATGGTAGAGGATGCACTTTAAATGTAACATATTCTTTCTGTGATGGAGAATCACAGCTCATTTGCATAAGAAGTTGATGTCTTAATAACGAGAGATATTGTCACAGTCAATTGAAGATACTTGCTACTTGCCTGCCTAACTTATGTGTTCCTAAAGAGGATCTGTTCAGTGATACTGTCCTGATACTGAACCTGCGTCACATGGCTGACTGAGTCGTTCATGTATTTAATATAGAACTTCTGCTCTCATCAGATGCCCTCTTTAAAATCTCTTTTTCTTTGTGTATCCATGTGGAACTTGGTGTTAAAGTGGGATTTTGACACTAAAGGTTCTCCCAGCCCGGACAACTACAGTAAAAGGTCACTCCTGAAATAGCTGTTACTTTTCAAACTCTGCCTCCCGTACTAATTCCTCTCCCCTGCTCTTTGACCCATCCTTTTAAAATCTAGATTTGCTGCCTCTGCTTGACCTTCTCCTTGTTCTGGCACATTCTTTATCACCCCTGGCATAGTAGCTATAGCACTAGCTCAGATAGAAAGTGCAGTTCCAGCCTTTCTGTATATCTATGATTGTGAATGTCTGCACCCTTTGAGATTACCCTGAATAAGATTTAGAAGAATATTTTACAATCACTTAAGCTACAAAATTTTGAAGTTAGGGGTATGAATCCCAAAGGTGTGCTATGAGTTGTATATAAAATATGAGCCACTGGTTGGTAGACTAGTGTTTTGAAGCCTAGAGTTTGTTTTTTTGCCTGTTGCCATCTTGTCTTTTTGGATACAGATGTGACCATATTTGGCCCCTCCCATGATTTTGTGTAACTTTTGGCCTTGATAGTTTTCTTGCTTCACAGATTAAGTGAAGCAAGTCTAAGTACACATGGCCAGTAGAGTGGAACTGTGAATGGTTTATTAAATCAGTTGTGGTTCCTTGAACCCCTGTAGTATCAATAATGAATCTAGCCAGAGAGACCAAAAGCAATTTTTTGTATTCATATTTATTTCTGCTGTTAAGTTGAACAGTTTGTGCAAAACTGGAAGCAGCTCGTCCACTGACACTCCACCCCAGTCCTAACTCAACTACACTGGCTGGCTCTCCATTCAGTACAGAATGCAATTCAAGAAACTTCTGATTACTTATACAGCAAGTCCATACATAGTCTGCTCTGAGACGCCTCAGATCTATGAAACAAATGTTATTAAAAGTTCCACAGTCCAGGCTGAAAACCAAAGGTGACTGCACTTTTACTATTTTAGCCCCCACACTGTGGGACCCAGATCTATTAAATATCAAGCCAGCTTTGTACTGTACTGTATTGTACTCTGGCACTTTATAACTCTCATTTAGAAAAACACTATAGAAATAAAGTTTAGTATTATATTCAGTGCCATTTCCCACAGACCTCTATGTTAAAATAATAACATAACTTATATTATTATTTTAACATAGAGGTGGGCGGCACAGTGGTGCAGTGGTTAGCACCTGCACCTCACAGCAAGAAGGTTCAGGGTTTGAATCTCGGGCTTTTCTGTGTGGAGTCTGCATGTTCTCCCTGTGCATGCATTTCCTCCCACAGTCCAAAGACATGCTTGTTAGGTGAACTGATTACTCTAAATTGACCATAGGTGTGAGTGGGAGTGTGAATGTGTGTTTGTCTCTGTGTTAGCCCTGCGATAGGCTGGCACCATGTCCAGGGTGTACCCCACCTCTTGCCCATTGACAGCTGGGATAGGCTCCAGCAAACCCCTGCAACCCAAGTGTGGAGAAAGCACATATAGATGATGACTGACTGACTAACATAGAGGTCTACGACCTCTCACAGACCTCTATGTTAAAATAATAACATAATTTATATTATTATTTTAACATAGAGGTCTGTGGAAAATGACTCCCTTTTCGAAGTGCAGATATTTTTGGCATGTCCAGATTTGCTTGATTTTCAGGCCCAGACATTTGACACATGGTGATGCATGATCAATATGACTTTTAGCATGTGTAAGTTACAGTGTGGCAAAGTAAATCTATGGCCCAAGCAGTAATAATGAAACAGAGTAATAATAAGTGAAGTGTACACCTTTACTGACATTCATTCATTCACTTGCTCCACTATAGAAAATGATTTCCATTTAAAATGGTCAATATATTTAAATGTGATATTGATTATGGAATCCAGTGAATGAAAATGGATGACACTGTTGTCAAGTGATTCTGCTCATGCAGAGATGGATACAGAAAGCCAAGATAGGCTAGGATATTTTTTTCTCTGTGAATGGAGTGAAGCGGAGGCAGCTTTCCACATTGGCTGGAAACATCCAAAAAAGCAGCAGCATGAGCTTCCCTCAAATATGTAAGCCTGGTTGTATTAGGTTGTTGTGTGTGTTTAGGCTAGTGTATGGTGATACTTTACTATTGGTAGCCATTATACAAAGTGCATTATGTAGCATGTAGTGGCGGCCAGTGGCTTGTTTGTAGTGTGATTGATAATCCACAAAGACCCCCAGAGGAATGTTTCACGCCTGCGCCCCCCCCCCGCACACACACACACACACACACACACTTGTCTGTGTCTTTTCCTAGCAGCTGGCTGAGCTTTACAGAACCTCACGTTAAATCACACATGTGCTGTGCTGTGATCTGCCTCAGCTGCTGGGCTGATAATAGAAAGCTGATATTAACCACAACATAAATACTATGTCTCTGCTCTAAGACCTTGAGTCAATGGAAGCGATTGAGGAGGAAGCCAGTCAGATCTCTACATATGTATGTGGAGACGCTGCAGGATTTCCTGCAGGTAATTCGCTCTGATCCATTTGACAGCATCTACGCTGAGGTATTTTTAGCTTGTCGCAGTTTTCCGATTGTTTCTTTGCAGTGAAATGTAGTACGATGTGATCCCATCTCTCCAGTGTCGCCACTTCCAAAGCCCCACCTTGGAGTCATCATTAGTCATGTCACAGTTTTACTTCCAGTCCAAGGTTATTGCTGGGTGAAGTATCCCAAAGTAAAAATAAACTGTTCACCTTGACACATAGTTTTTGTTACGGACAGTTAAAGGGCATAAATAACTTCATTCAGTCACTGTGTGCAGTAAAGCTCCAGCTGTATGATCACATTGTGTTCCCATGCTTGGTTGGCTGTCTCATTAACTGGTCAGTTATTGATTAGAATAACGATCATATTCATCAAGCTAATGAGCCACACAACATGGATATGGTTTGTTCATTACTGGGGCCAATTATGGATTGGTTTGTTGGATTACACATATAGATAAACCACCCACATGTACACTGTCTGAACTGAGTGTGAGAGAGAGGAAGGGAAAAGTTGTTCAAACTGTGTGGTGCCTTCAGGTTTAGCGTACCATAGCATTGATTTGATTTCCATTTTGTTGGGCTGTGAGATTGATTCCAACTCTCCAGGGTGTCTCAGGTTGTAAACAACAGGAAAAACACTCAGCTGATACATCTGCTTGCTTCCTGGCTGGAGATGAAAGATACAAATGCACCCTCATAGTTTTTGGCATTTAAAAGGAACAAGTGTTTAAATCTGTTTAAAATTCATGAGTCTTTTTGATTTATTTTGTCATTGTAAAAATAACAACTGTAAGTAAAGTATTAAAAACTATTGTATTTAAAAGGGGACTCTTACAGCTGGACAAAAAAATCAATGAATGGAGGCTTAATCTTTAATGCTGCTTTTAAGTTTCTCTGTGCAGCATTTTGTACTGCTATATAAATGAAATGCTTTATTTATTTGTAACAAATAATTTGAGTGTGTGTGTGTGTGTGTGTGTGTGTGTGTGTGTATTTAGGTAAATGTAAATGTGAGCAGAGCTGAATGGATGGTGGTGCTTCACACATCAGTCTTGGTAGTCTGCAGTCACAGCTCAAGGAGGAGATGAAAGAAGGGGGAGGGAAAAAAATATAAGAAGAAGAAACACACAGGAAGTGAAAGATACAGTGTCTGAGTGAGTGGACATGGATGAACAGCTGTGTTTATAGAGACGGACGAAACAACCGGGGCTCAAAAATGAAGCCATTGTGGAGGTGCAAAACAGTACAATACTCCACAATAGACTGGCTCCAAAAAACTCTGGCTCCCACTGACTGCAAGTAGAAAATGGTCATCCTGAAATTCTCAGTCAATACATTTTTTCCACAAGTCATTGTGATGTCATTAGATTAAGTCAGCTCTTCTCCTCAATGATCTGGTGTCCATCTGAAAATAATTTAATCATTAAGGAGATAGGTTGAGAGAAGAGGAAGCTTTACCGGTGTGGTTAGTTTGATTGACAGGTCTGATCTCCAATGGGACCAGCTCTGAACTCCACTCTCATGCACATTGGTCACTGGACAGTGACCTCAGGTTCGACGGTCAGACCCGCCTCCTAACTCCTCCTTTCATATCTAAATATGGTCACTTCTGGCTCCAAACAACCAACATAGCGACATTAAAAAAAGCTATAAAATAAGCATCACATAAAATACAGTAAATTCTCCATAAATGAAAACAGATTGTAGCTTTAATTTTACAGGACAACTTAATATGAAAGGAAGATACATTTATTCAACATTATTTTGTTGTGAAAATGTTAAATAATACAAGGTACAACCTCAAATTACACAACCAACGGTTTCATCTTAGAATAAATCTGTGAATGGATTCAAGTGGTTTTTAATAATAATGATAATAATAATAAATTTTATTGTAATGCGCTTTACGTCTCAAAGAGATCTCAAAGTGCTATAATTGGAGTAAAAGAAAAAAACAAAAACATAAAAATCAACACAGTTTATTATTCAGAGTTGCCTATTCCTTTTTACATTGCGTGATTCTACATTATACAAGTAAGTGCTATGATTCCCTCTAGTTTTGGGTTTTGTTTTCTGTGTTTTTTTTCTTTAGTTCACTGTCATTGTCTTCCCTGTCCTGGTTGTTTTTGTGTCACTTTGTTGGTTTCCATTTTATTTTGGTAAATGGTTGTCTTGGTTATGTTCAGTTCACTTCCTTTCTTTGTTCTCTTCCTCCTGTGTAATTGCTGGCCCTGCCCTAATGCGGTTCACCTGTCTCACTCCTGTGCTCACCTGTGTCTTGTCAGTTAATCACTTCTCCACTACTCCTCTCCTCTGTCTTGTCTTTGTTGCTCCCCTGTGTTTGCTCCTGTGTTTCCTGAGTGACGCTCCTTGGCCTGCTCCCTGCACCGGATTACCTTTTGTCCTCCTGTTCCTCCCCGTGTGGTTCTTTGGGTTCCTGTTTTGGTTTATGCTGTGTGTGTTTATTTTTACCTCCGCCAAGGAGGTTATGTTTTTGCCGGGGTCGGTCGGTCGGTCGGTCGGTCTGTCTGTCTGTCTCCAAAATAACTCAAAAAGTTAGATTTTGATGAAATTTTCAGGGACGGTCCAGATGGGGATAAGGAACAAATGATTAGATTTTGGAAGTGATCCGGATCACTGTCTGGATCCAGGAATTTTTTGAAGGATTCTCCTCGCAAAGTCTCTCCTCGAAGGCGGCCATGTTGATATGCTGGCGCAAGCGCAGTGCAGTTGCTTGTATTGATTTTTACACATGCTCACCTGCTTGCGCCCTCCGCGCCCAGGCGACGCGGTCACATTTTTTGAGCTGCACGTGGACGCCTCCGCGCCTGTCCACTCGAGCGCTTGCTGACGTCTTCGATGACAAGATTTACGTGATGCGGACTCTCGCGCACCAACGTGCACATGCGGACCCGGAAAGTATGAATTGGCCTTAACAGTGCTTGGCGGAGGTCTGCGCTCTCCGAGTGCTTTTCTAGTTCAGTTTTGGGAACGATGTCCTTCCTGGTCGCATATGAAGGAGCAGCACCCTCGCTGTAATAATGTTTAAATGGAGGAGTTATCGTGTGCATACAAGTGCTGTCCCTGGTTTTACAAGTCTACACTGAGATCCAGATCCAAAACCGTATTTTCATTACTTTACGCTCCTACCATCACTAGCAGTGTTTCTACCGTCGCTCCCCCAGCTCCTGTGTAGTCGCTGGTTAATCGGTGCTAAGTCTGGCCCAGTAAAGAAGTGGGGCCAGAGGTGGCCCCTGTTTTAGCAGCTGGGGCCGGTTCTCACAGCGGTGGAAACACAACAAACTGGGGCTAAGTCAGGAACTGGCCCTGGAACCTGTTTGGAGGAAAAGGGGTATAACAGGACCAATAGAAACTGATAAAAAGCCAGAAAAAAATGTCAAAATATGTATTTGTTTCTTAAAGTTTAGGGTAAGAAAATTAGGAAAATGTGCCAAAACTGTTTTTTATAACAGACCAGTGTTACCTACTTCTTCAAATATAAAACCCATATCAGAATTTAACTCTGTTTATGAGACACATATGTGATCATCTCCTATACTTTATGTAGCGACAAACTCAAGAAGATCTGAAGCCTGAGGACTACCAGCAGTTCAAGGATTTTGGATCTGCCTGTCTCACTGAACGTAACAGTGAACAACTCCTCAAATTCCTTCAGGATGAGAAGAACCAGGTGTGTGTCCTCCACCAGCAGCAGCAGCAGCAGCACAACACCAGTCTGCTCTCAGTAGTACTGCAGTAGTCACACCTCACAGTTATGAAGTGGCAGCAGATTGACAGTGTTAATCTGTCATACAGCACAAACAGCGCACACACTCACACTGTGGCCTCGTGTGCAACAGCAGCCACAGATCCAGTGAGGCGAACAGCAGCAGCAGCAGTAGCAGCAGCCACTTCCCTGCTGCCCAACTCTGCTGAACATTAAGATGCAGCCGCTGCTCGGCGCCTGCTGGCCTCTTGACCTGGAGGTGTGGAGGGAAAACAAGCAGATATTCAGTCAGATTTCTCGCTCCACTGATAACCCTCTTCCATACGGCACTCCTCTAAGTGCCCTTGGTTGTCCCATCTCTCCACGCTTCATGCAGTTGTGTGTAGTGTACTTTCAGATGCACGTGTCTTCTCCTCTTTCTGAGGGTGAAACAACCTCAGGGGGTTCAAATGATTGACAATCACATGAGAAATCCCTGGCTTAGGGATGTAAGCCGTGCTGAGCAACACCATTTTCTACACTTCTGATTATTTTTTGTTGTAATGCTTCTTAGCAATAAATCTGATACTGTTGGAAAGCCTGATTATTTCCCTTGTAGATGATGCCACGTTTGTAAGAAACATGCATTTGTGGGATGAGCAGCAGAGTTGAGTATGTAAGTTGTATACATGAAAGATAGTGCAGAAGATCCTTCATCATCAGAGTTCATTCATCTTCTGCACCTGCTTATCCAGTTGGGCTGTGGAGGTCGATGGAGCTTATCCCAGCCAGTAAGAGAGCGGGATACACCATGCTGGCCTACTGCATGACGACACCAAATATTGATTAAATTTAAATTTTTATTCTGATCACTCACTTTGCATTTTACAGTTTCTTTGCACCTGCCTAAAACTTTACGGTAATGTATAAAAAAAATATTTTCCAAAGATACATGATGAGTATTTCCTTTGGTTTATATTGAGAATATTTAAAAAGACCAATCCCCTTCAAACTGCATCCACCTTGAAACTGAAATTATCAACACATTTATCTATAATTACACCAACAGCAATGTGTGAGAGTGAAGTAGTGTCACACAACAGTGGGGGCTGGCAACTTGTTAACACCTGAGCCACCCAACACTGCCTACATTATATTCTAATAGTTGCCTCTCAAATACAAAAGGGTGTTGAGATTTGTAGCATTAAAAAGTTTGGCAGCTCTGCCGTCTTTTAGAAACCCAAACCTGTCCGTCCTGTTGCTTCTAACCCTGCTGTTTTTGGTCTGGTAGATCACACTTTATCTGCAGCTGTTAGATTGTTCAAATGCAAAGCGAGTGTGAAACTGCACGTTGCTGCATGCACCTGTTTATGCAGCGACACATGCAAATGGAAAGGAAGGGCCTGAATCCACAACAGCACAGTCTCTTGTTATGATTACTGATGTGTATTGATTTTTATCTCTTGCACTTAGGGGATTGTGAAGTCCATGGGTTGTGTTCTCCTGGCACCTCTTGTGAAAGACGTAGTTAAAAAAGAGAAAAGTCTTGATCACTGCGGAGCTGCTCCCACACATCTGACCAGGGTAGGTACAAAATAATCTCTGTACACCATAGTCATGGTTCCTGTATGATTGCTTTAGTATCTGCTCTGTTGTTTAGACTTGCAGGCCAAATGAACTCCTGCACAGCTTGCTTGAAATAATTGACGACATTGATCCAGGAGCCATTTCAGAGACCATCTTAGCTCTGGTTCCACATCTTCAAACAGGTAACACAGCACTTCAAGCAGCGATGCACACACATACTCAACCTACAGAGATGTACTGTGCTTTCTATGATGCCTATAACTATTGCTTATGGTATGAAATGAGCTGGTAAAGCCTTTAAAATGCTTCATGGTTTCATATGGCAAGGTTAGATATTATATTCGCTTAATATTTCCATGGTGTATAAATGATAATCATGCAAAAATCACAGCAACCTTTGAAATGATATCATCATATGTGTAATTCCTTAAGAAGCAGAGACATAATACCCTGACTTACTTAATACCTACCAAGTATAACTCGTGTAGTACGCAATGCAAATACTTCAAACCATCCTGCTACTCTTCCCTTGTATGTGTATGAACACTATGAATAATGCAGCATTTGGTGGATCAAAGGTGATTCTTTGTTGACAGCACAGTTGAACCAGTGAAACTCTACAACAATAAACACTGGACATTGTAACTTTCATGAAGGTAAAATTATTGCAGTATTCACATGCATAACATTACTAACCAGCAACTGAAGGTACTGTTTCTAGATGCATGGTAAACAAATAAACATATATTTGTTGTGTTCCCCCCCCCAAAAAAATTGGTGTTTGGCTCCCTCTGCTGGACAATAATGTTAACTGAAAACATGCTCTTTGACCAGTGCTGCTCCAGCTGGATGAGAGGAGGGCAGCCTGTTTGGGCCTGGTTCTGTCGGCCCTGCAGGAGCAGCTGTCCCGTCTGCCGGTGCCTTACACCCAGCAGCAGGAGGAGGCTGATGAACACGGTCTCTGTCGCTGCTGCAGCGCCTTGGCTGTGTTTACAAAGCCTTTCATACAGGAGGTGAAGAGGAAAGATGGAAATGGTGTTACCACAGGTGAAGACGAGGAGATGAAGACTGAACTTCTGAAATTGTACGTTTCTGTCCACAAATTTTGGGATGTCTGGGATATGTGTTTTTTACTGTTTGAATCCCTTTTTTCTATTTTAAAGTTTCTTTACTCTTCTAAAAATGTCCCACTTACATTAATCTGTGATATTAAACTTACTCACCCACACCTAAACAGGACGATAAACAGCTGCTGATGACTTATTGATCACTCTCTCCATTTAGCTGCATGAGGAGCTTGAGAGAGCCTTTGCTTGAGGCTGAACTAAACAGAAACAGAAAATCACCACTGTGGCTCTTTGCTGTAGAGATAATGGTAAGTGCAAGGTCTTCACATCTATTGTTTTCATAAAGGAAGGTGATCATCCAGTGGATGATGTTTACATTTTTAGTGCCAAAAGTCACATGTGTGCATTGCAGGTGACTCTCCCCGCCATCAAAGAGTCTGTGTCAGGGCTCCTGTTCTTCAGCTCTCTGAGTAAAAGCTCCCTGATGGACAACAGTCAGTCCAAGGAGTCACGAGCATGTCTGGCCTATCTGCTGTTTGTCCAGCTGATAACCATGGACAGCTTTCCTGCAGTGTTCAGGTGAGAGGCAGATTCACATACGTACATGGTATACAACGCTCATTGTAACAGTAACAAACTATTCACCCCTGCTGTTTCAGTCCTCTGTTTGTGCTTCAGTGCAACATGGAGTACATCAATCAGCTGCTCAGTTGGTATGCTGTCAGTACCATATGAAGTGACCATGCTTACATGCTTTTTGTAATAAAATCATTCATTTCTTACAGTGTCATCTCCTTTTGCTTTTTTGACAGCAAAAAAGAATCTCACTTGCTCAAGGGACTGGTAAGACCCCAACAACATGCAGATCAAACCTCAGCATTCAACATTAGACGAGACAGAAGACTGAGGCTGTTTCTGTTGTGCATCATTGTGTGTTTGACTCAGGCACTGTTTACAAAAAGCTTGGAGAGTGTGCAGGACAACAGCCTGCCAGTCAGTATACTGGAACTGAGGAGCTTCTACAGTGTGCCACAGGTAAGACAAGCATGTGATCAGGTGTCATGTCACCAGGTGGCATGTCATAATTAATACCATTACTATATTAACACTACAACAGTGTATCAAATGATAATGTGAAAGGAGTTGTTGTCAACCTACAGAGAATTATTAGCTTGGCTTTACAGAGTCTGTTTCAGCTTATGGAAATTCCTGTCATCAAATGGCCAAAACAACGCTCTGAATGAAAGATTATGTTGCACCATAAACTGTATTTTATATTGTACATCAACTTAATCAAAAATGATGATGTTATTGCTGCATTTGAGGTGATAAGACTTGGGATTAGGTTCAAACACATTACTATTTAATCAGATTCTATATTTATTTGAGTGAACATTAAATCTCCACTGGTATTTACAATTACTACAACTACTGCTGTCACACGTACCAGTAAACACTGTTAGCAAACAAATAGTGTGATTTACAGATGTAGTTGATTCAAATGATTGAACCATGAGTGCTTTTGATGACTCGATGATTTTTCACGTGTTTGAATTCACAGAACCTGCGGGAGGTTCTTACTGACTGTCCAATGCAACATTTGGTACGTATTCGATCATGCTTGATGAGACAAATGTGAATCTGTGAAAGTCATGAACTTAATTTTCTTTGTTGTATGATAATACCTCTACAGAGGAAATCTGGACTACAGGTTTTCCAGCTATTCATCAATAAATTAGATGTTGAAGCAAAACACAAGTTCTTCAGGTAGGAATATTTATATATATCATCTATCATATCATCATATATCACCTTCATGTAAGTATGTTTTGCAAACTTTTCAGGTGTGTAATTAAAGATTTTCTATCCAATACCAATAATCATTTATACTTTCCACCTACATTCAATTTGATATCTGTCCATTCCCCAGTCTATTTCCTCTTCTGCTGGTATCTTCTTAGTATTTTTGCAGTAATATTTCTTTCTTCTTTTACAGGTGCATGTTAAAAACAAGCAATCATCCCGGAGTGGAAAGTTACATAGTTAAAAACATCAGGAGTCAAGTAGAATTTTCCATGAAGGTGAGAATAAAGACCACAGGAGTGGACTCACTCAACTCTAACAATACACAAGACCCTGTTTTTTGTATTTGATGTTGATTTTTAAAGCATAACCATGGTTTCATGATTGATGGTTTTTTTTTGTCCTTAACATGTTGGATCTGTCGTTTCTAGCCGGGAAATGCCAATGAATGGTTCTTGGGAAAGGAGTTTCTGTCTTTGTTGGGTCTGGTGCTACATTTCCCTCAAGGTGCAGAGACAGATTTGCTGAACAGTATGGACATGTGAGTAGTAAGAACAATGGTTAATTTGTTCTTCTAAGTCTACACTAAACATAATCGATTAACTTCCATTAGAACATGTTTACTATTGTACAAGGAGCCATACATTTGTGTGGCCTCTGGAGGTGATGCAGTCTGACTGTTGGAGATACAAAGTCTCAAACCAGTTCAGCCTCGACACAATTATCTGTGATGAAATTTATCTTGTGGAAGATGTGGAAATCATATCCACAATTATAATGGAGGCTGCATTTTAATGTCATGTGGTGCTAAATTTATGTAAAATTAAATGTAAAAAATGTGCTATAAAATGTACCTCTGTTCAAATTAGGTTTCAGCTCTTTGTGGCTCCTCGCAGGTTGGCAGACATTTGAAAGTCTGTCGATGTAAAAACTGGGACACTTCATCCAGAATGAGCCAGGATGTATTTCTGTCTTTGTTTCTCCAGGATAATGGAGAGTCTGAATCTTCTGCACTACGTGCTCATCAGAGACAAAGAACTGAGGAGCAAAGTAAGTCGGTCTAAGACTTTCACCTTTCCTCTGCCAGCCTGCTCAGGTCATGCAGAAAAGCTGACGATCTGCTCTTCCTACCTTCAGACAGATGTGTGGGAAGAGCTGTGCAGGATGAAAGACGAATACCTAAAAATGCTGCGTGTGTCGATCAGCATAACAAAAGCATATTACTTGGCTGAACTGAAGGCTCTGAGGGAGGATCAAAAGCTGAAAGCAAAAGGTAGGGAGGATCTGCTGATCAGTGAAATAACACTGCACAAATGGTGCAATAGTCTGATTTCATACTCTCCACTACCTTTACTGTCACACCCCAGAAGCCAGAGATGCTGCAAGATCCATCAGACTAGTAAAAAGCATAACAGTAAAACACGAGAACACGTCCAATATGTCCCCGGAGGTCCAGCACCAGGTACAGAAAAGTTTCTTTTCTATTAAATCTCATGTTGACAATTAATGAGCATGGCTGTGTTGACTCTTCTCATGTATCACAGGTGTTGCAGAGCGCTTTGGTGACATTTGACCTGATGGAGAGTCTTATAGTCCGAATTGAAGAGATCACAGAGGAAAAGCTGAACAAACTACATTGAGGCTGTTCGTACCATCAGTTTCATTTTATTTTATTCTTGTGACAAAGTAAAGACAGTTGTGCATTGAATGAAGTGAACATTTTCCTGTGGCAACATCTGGTAAAAATTACTATAAAAACAGAACAAACTGCGCTAACACTGTGAAACACATCTTTTACCTCTGCTTTTGTATGTTCACCAAGCAAAACATGTACTATTCAGCATCAAATTAAATAAAAAATGCTGTATCACCACTGGACTGTAATGTACGTCTCTTAGCATCTTCCACACAGGACTGCTTTCAATGATGTGAGCCCGGGCCAGAGACATACGGTCCCGGATATTGTCTACGTGGGGCTTACTGGTGGCCTGCAGATAAATGAAGCTTGGTTTACTTTAAGATATTACAATGGAACAACAGCATATTTCATTTTTACCAAATTACTTTTGAATACTGCCTCTGTGGTTACCTTGGCGATTGTTAACATGCCTTTGACAATTTCGGCATTGTTGCGTACAGGCAGGATCCTGAGATTGCTGCCAAAGAATCTGAAACATACACAGATGTCCTGAGCTATTAGAAGTATGACTGGATGAGTAAAAAAGACAAAATCTTTCTGTGCAATGCCTGTGAACCCTGGTAACATTAGTGTTGATCAAGCAAAATAAAGAGATAATAACTGAGGAAAGTGATTGATTTTTTTAATCATAACCATTCATTTACCTTTTCTGAATCTGAGTCAGTGCATCCATTTCTTTTTTCCCATTAAAGGGGGTATGTAGCAGTAGAAAGCAGTTCCGGTGGATTTGCACAAACTTCTTTATCCTCTCAAAGAGTCCTGATTCTTCAAAGGGTTCTGGGAGGTCCTGAGGGTCAACCAACAGAAATGCAGTACCTGGGAAAGTAAGTTAGGAAGGCAATATTATCAATTCAGCTATTATCTATTCAGCTAATATTTAAAGTTTTGAAGATCATATAATAATTCAATGCCACGAGGTGCATTTAAAAGTGTAAGGTAAACGCACAGACTGTATATAAAAGATGGACATAGCCACCACATTTCAACAGTGAAGCCAAAGTGCAAAAAAGTGCAATACTCCCAATGGCCACTAGATGCTAGCATCAAAAAATTCTAGCTCTGATTCACTTGTCCATCTGAAACAAATTTCATCATTAAGAAGATATAAGGCTTCAAAACAGTGAAGATTAATGGGCGTTGGAAACGAGACCTGAATCTCAAACACACTGGACAGTGTCCTGGGGTTCAAGTGTCAGACCCGCCTCCTCACACCTCCCTTCATATCCAAATATGGTCACTTCTGGCTCCAAAAAAACATGTCAACATTCAAATGTCAAACTCCTGGCTTTTAAATACAGTCCATAAACCAACAGGTCACAGTCCCTACGTCCATCTCTTATATACAGCCCGTAGTAATAATATATAGGAGCAGCCCACCCTATGGTTACATAGGGTTGGTGTAGAAGACACCACAGGTTTTACCTGACAGAGGAAATATGAAGGCTCCGGACTCAACACTGTCTGAAAACCTGAGTCGGTGCTGCTGTGCGCTTAGCATCCTGCTTGTATCATGGTTCTGGCAAAACAAAGCAAATAAAAATAAATAAATAAATAAACGTATCTCACCTGTGCAAAGTCACAGATGGTTGAATAAGTGTTTTGCCGACTTTTTTTTAAGCATCACAGTCATTTTACCCGCCCCCACTCTTTTAATTTATCTCTTTAACCTTTTTTTTAACCAGGAAGTCCCATTGACATTAAAAATCTTTTTACTAGAGACCTGGCCCAAATAGCAGCCGTACAGAATTACAACACATAGAAAAAGACACAACACAGTCAGCAGATTTACAACAAATAATCTACACAGTTTGCTTACAAGAAAAACTACCACATGCCTCTGTCACCACATACTTTAGAATTTATTAAGGGATATAACTGAGTCCAGTTTTAGCTTAGCTTGATAGCTAGCAAACCCATGTACCCTACGTTATTTATTATTAACCGGAGTTGTCCAAAATGTTTGACAGTTAATAAGTGACCTTGACATTACCTGGAGTGAAGTGCTGACTATAATTGTTGTTTTCCACAGAGGTGTCGTTTCTCTGTCTGTTGCCATCACGTTAATAGCGCAGTAATTAATAGCAGACACTTCAATGGCAGTTTACCGCTTCTGAGCCCTGTCATGGCAGCAGGAGGCCACCAGAGGTCGCTGCCGTATCACGTTTCTGGTTTTTTCCTGATGGGTGAAATTTAACAGCAGCAAATTACACGAAATATCTTTTTCTTTCAGCCTAAACTTTGATGACTTTTCTAAAGTTACCCAAAATACAGAAGAATTAAAATAGTTGAAAATGTCATCCTTTCGTACAGGTGCTAAAAATGTTTGTACACTGAGGCTGTTTCAGGTGAAATTTGACTGTTATCTATTAAATGATTTTAGTTCCACCAGTGTGGGTCAAATCAAGAAAAATGGTGATTTTAGGGATTCTTGAAACTGTACATGCCATGACTGAGTATTTTTTTTGGGACAGTGAGATAGACTGTATAGAATGGAAACTCACTGCTTTTTGAAACAAAAGGACTAATTATCCATCCATGTCAGATAGGTTCATTATAAATAGATCTGAAGTTTAACATTTGATATAAACACTTATTCTGACCTGAACCACACTGTGAAGGTGTCAAATATGAACAATAAGTACGGGTTAAATGCTTGTTTTTGTGCCTAAAAATATCAAAACCTATTCCAAAAATCCTTGAATTAATGTAAAATCCTGGAATGCACCATGCAAACCTTTCACACAGTTGAAAATTTACTTTAAATTAGAATAAGCACAGTATTATTAGCAAAACAAGTCAGGGTTATTTAAATGCACCCGTGTTTTTCCTGCCACAACATGTAGGTTTGCCAAGTAAAATCTATTGTGTGCTGTATAAAAGGTAAAATGAACAAAAATTACAAAACATAAATAAATCTGACCATAAATGAGTGTACAGGATGTCTACGCCCCCCAAACAAATGAGCTTTTCTATGATAGAACAGTGACAAACACCATTTCTTTCTTTTTTCAGAAACACAAACTTTTATTTTCAGTATGACACTAAATGCAAGCCAGTTGGCCAATATTGTTTTTCTTTAAGAAACATCAGTCAACCATACCATTAGAAGACTGTCAAAAAAAATCTGATAAAGAAATTATTTTTTTCTGACTCCTATTCATTTCTAGAGCTTTCTGAAGCAACACCAATTAAACAGTCAAACATAGAAAAATATCAGCATGCATTACAGCCCGTTTGTGTGGAGAAACAGTCCACTAAGGGCGTAACTGGGAATGCAAACAAACTGCTGCAAAGTCCAGAGTTCCGTAGAGTCCAAAAAACAAAAGACATGTCATACAGAGAGAGACGTGAAGAGCTTATAAATTATAATAAATTAAGACAAAGTCAATGTATAATGATGATGATGCACAAAGTTCAAACAGGAGGCGTCAACTGTCCGGCAGGCTTCTCCTCTGTTGGTGGTCAGTGATGTGTTTCCAGTTCCACGATGGTCCACTCCCCCTGTGGAGACGCAGCGTCTTCTGGGGAAAAGCTGGTCACAGTGATGCTGGTGGAGGAGTCCTCCATGGGCGAGATGAGCTCCGCCCAGCGTTTGAAGGTCTCCTTCTCTGGTGACAGGAAGGCCTGCGAGTCCAGGCAGTCACGCGACAGAGACAGTGTCTGCTTGATAAGGTACTGGGCCAGGTTGAGCTCCTCAGGCACTGGGTTTATTACGCCCAGGTTGGACTCATGGTCCGAGAGGAGCTGCCTGAGCAGGCTCCAGTCCCTCTCTGCAAACTCACTGCTTGTGTCCTCGTCCCCTCTTTGCTTCTCCTCCGCCTGCTGTTTAATATTCTTGTCCTTGTCCGAACAGTGCTCAAAGGCTTCTCCCACATCCATCTCGTAAATGGGAGAGAGGGCTTTGGATGGTCGGCGGTCATGTTTGCAGGTTTGATCCAGTCTGTCACAACCATTGTCCCCTAAAAACAATTGACAATACTGCAAAATGACAAACTGAATCACTCCTCTACAGGTTTTTCTTTCATTTTATAGATTGTCTACTAAAATAAAACACAGATAACTGAAGGTTTACCCTTAGTGCAACTGTGCCCTTTCAAAAAAGATACTCCATAGTGATGTCAGGTGAGACAACACAGTGGTGAAGCAGTGATATTGATGAGCACATCATGGTCAGGTAAATTTCCAACACCAATCTGAAACTTTTTTGTTTAAAACGGACTCGTCCTTTCAAACATTTCAGGGTAGACAGTTGCTTTAAAGGTAATGTACAGAGGAATGCTTTTCTGAATGCATCTCTTTATCCACCCGTTCAAACAAAGTAAGCCATGCATTGCCAGCACCAGTGAACTTTGCATTTGTCAGGAAACAACAGTGGTATGTTTTGAGGTTTTACGTGCAGGTCTTCGAACAGGCAGACCCAATGAACAGACTTAAATACTGTCACAAAAACCTAAATGCAAGCAAGAGTGCTTCACTTTAGTAGCACAAATGATGGCACACTACCATGTTTCTTTTGACATTCTTTGTGTTTTTTTTCTATATATATATATTTAACAATTCCAAAATGGCAGATAATGATTAATCGCTGTTTAATGTTGAAAAAAATAAAAAATAAAATTTCACACGTTTGCACTGAGATATACCATCGGTGATGGTGCAGCAGGGTTTCTTTTTCTGAATATGATAGTGAAAAAAGAGAGACATGGCAGAACCATGACAGCTGACATCACATACTTTACAGAGGAGGCTACTGACACTACACAAAACCTACTGAACAAAAGCTTATCAACAACAAAACACTGTTTCCTCAAAAGGTAGATGGACGTCTACATATCTAGACACAAGTCTACTGGATATGACAGGAGGCAATGAAAAAGTCAAACAAAAAGATACAAGTAAATAAAAGATGGGATAGAGGAATGACAAAGTAATTTTGATAACATCATGCATGTGCGCAGTGCAAAATAAAAATAAAATAAAATAAAAAAATAACAAAAAAACTCAGGAACAGGTACATTCTTGATTACAAATAAAAAAACCGGAAGGAGATGCAAGGGAAAAGTTTTCCCGGTGCAACAATCTTTTCTGAGAAGCAGTGGCAGTTTTGTATTTTGTACAAACATTCTGTATATTTGGATATTTTTTTGTTCATTACTTGCTCTAAGTTTACCTGATCATGATCTTTAAAAGCTGCTAAATACAGCATTTTACCATCAACAAATCTTTAACAAAATCATTTTCAGTTGTTGGTGTAATTACTGTAAGCGACTGTAAACACCGTTGCTGAGAAGCCAGGAAGCATTCAGTGATGCCTCAGTGCATTTCATACTGTAAACTGATCTGTTTGAGCTTCATGGCACAGAAGAAGAAGAAGAAGGGCTTATGGAGATGTACATTTTTGTTTCTCATGTGCAGTGAATAAAAAGCCAAAAGCAACAAGGAGGGATCATTAGAAAGAAGAGACAAGAGGCAATCAAGTTGAATACAATTATCTCAGCAACGGCCTAATTGTACAAGTAATTACACCAACAAATAAAAATGAATTTAGCAATGATATACTGATGATAAAATGCTGTTAATAGCATCTCTAACTATGTCTAATGATCTATGGCTTTAAAAAAGGCCAAAGACTCTTCCACTGCATAAAAGAAATGACAAAATAATAAAAAATTATTATTTTTTTATGTACATAAAAGTGCATTGGTATAACTATGTCACAGGCCTTGTCACAAGGCAGATTCTTTTAGACAAATACAATTCTATGATGACTCGTGAAATGTACACTAAACTTTCCTTTTATTGTTTTCTTTTTTTTAAAGTTGTGTAAACTGAGTTCCCACGGTTTAAATGCCTCTGGCTAAAAGGTAGTTCAGTTGTTTAAAATGTACAGCTTAGGTTGATTGTTTAGATGAGACCAATTTCCATCTTTAAAAAGGATATTGACGTTGCAAATTCAAATTTACAACAGCTACACAATCAATGGGTTGAGATGAGAGCAGGCTTTTAGCTATGGGAGTACGATGACCACATATTTTATTTGAATTTGAACTTGTGTTTGTAACTAGTTACTAAACTAGTATTTTTTTTAATATCCTTTTTCTGAAGGAGGGATGGGAGTCTGTTGGAAGTAGATAAGGTCGAGGAATCTGAGCAAAGGAGCATGGATCTTGCAGGAGATAAACTATACCTTCACTGATGGAGTTTGGAGAGAGAGGATGGGTTTGGATTTGGGGTCTAAGAAGGGTCCGTAGATCATACATTACCTGATGGAGATTGTGCAGCATGTACAGCTGAGTCCCCTGTCAGCTGAGGCTCACTTAAGTCTAGATGTAAATCAGCTTTCTTGCTTTCTGACGTGTGATTTTTGTTCATCCCTCCGTTGTACTGGTCAGTGTGCCGCAGATCCAGGTGGCAGGGGCGCTCCTGGGGAGGCAGGTCTCTGGGGTCAGGGTCCAGGAGAGGAAAGCTGGACTTCTCTCCATCCACCTGGATGTGATTACTCTCCTCGTGTACAGGGTCCTGAATCTCTGTTAGGAACACAGAGGATTTTTCTTCCTCCTCCTCCTCCTCCTCCTCCTCAGGTGCTTTGTGCTTCATACCTGTGTCTTCATGTGGCAAGTTGTTCTGTTGGTCACTGGATGAAACAGGAGCTGTAGTCTCAGACTCGAAGACATCACAGGGAGTCAAAGCGTCATCTGGCTGATGGGGCGGAGTTTGGACCCCGCCCTCTTCTGAGCCCAACTCCTCACACTCGTCGACAGAAAGCAGCACTGACCGGCGGAAGTTAGAACTGGACGGGTAGTCGGGCTGGTCGTTGTCCTGGTCCACACCGTCATCATCGAAGGCCAGGTTGACAATCCCCTGGAAGTGTGGTGAGGGTTCAGTCGGTGGCACCGGAGCCTGACCTGGAATCACCTCAACTTCCGACCTCTCGTCTTCTGTCTCCTCTTCGTCATCGTCTTCCTCCTCTTCCTCAGAGGAGAAGAGCTGGTGGTCAGGGACGCTTTTTACTGTCACAGTCGCCTCGACCTCGGAGTGCTCTTCCTCTACTGGAACCTCGTCTCTTTGCAGCCAGGAACGAGGGCGTCGTCTTGCTCCCTCCTCCTCGCTGGTAGTCTCCGCCTCTTTCCCACGCAGCCGAACCTCCACTCTCAGCCCGGCCCCGCCTTCGTACATCTTCAGCTCCTCTGGTGTGCTGGTATCACTGCTGCTGCGGCCCAGGAAGTCGTGACAGCGCATGGTGCCGCACTTAGACACGCCTCTGTCGTTGGAGCAGTCGTCGTCCTGCGAGCCTCCTGCGTCGTAGTCCTCTGAGCGAGGCTTGATGTCGTCAGAGGAAGTGGTGTGTGTGCTGCCGGTCTCGGACTCTGGGCTGACCTGGTGGTGGATGCCGCTCCACGAGTCCTCTAGGGGGGTGTCAGTGCTCCCCATGCTGCAGGGGGTGTCTACAGGGCGGTCACTGTCTCTTGGGGAATTTGGTGAACCGACCTCGTGGTCACTGATGTGAGCGGGGATGACACCGCTCTGAGACTGCTTCACTTTAGTCCCTTCTGTCTGTTTGCAAGCGTCCGCCTTTGCAGATTTCACATGGGACACGTTGTTAGCTGCTGGTGTGATGTCAACTCCTGCACCAGCAGTGTTTTCTGACTCCGTTTCCCTCTCGTGGAGACTCGGCTTCGCGCTGGATTCCTGATGAAGTGACTCCTCCACGGGACGGTCACAGGGCGCTGATCCTGGAAGATCTTTTTGCTCCACGGCATCGACAGCATTTTCAGTTGGATCAGATTCAGTTTTACTGTCTATTTTTTTACCATTCACTACTTCTCTTCCTTTAGCTTCTGATTTCTTGGAAGCAGCAGCAGAGTTTTTGGAGGTTCCTCCAGCTTTTGGTGAGCTTTTCTCCACTGATAATTCAGTAGTACTTTTCGGCTTTGGTCCAGACTTGGCAGCTACTACTGAGGATTGCTTGGAGGGAGCCGGAGAGGCTTTTGCTGTTTTAGTGCCGGATTTAGCTGAGACTCCAGTCGCTGAAACAGGTTTTGTGATCTTCTTTTTAGGAGCTTCACTGGCTGCAGAGGATTTCAACCCATCTTTACTTTCCTCTTTCCTGGGAGATGCTGGCTTTTTCACAGAAGATCCCTGTTTGGACACTAAACCAAAGACAAAAATAGAACAAAACATTAATGCCATGCTGCAGTTTATAGACAGACAGTTGAACTGAGCAGACTCTGAACATCTCACCATGGTGGTCTGGTGTGCTTCTTCCCTTGGTGTCTACTCTTGCTGCTGCTGCTCCAGTAGAGGCTTTGTCTGCTGTACCAGTCTTGGCTTTGCCAGCGTCTCTCACACTGGACTTACTGGTAGGACTGTAGTTGGTGAAAACAGACGGGCAAAACCATAAAACAACAACGCGACCACAAATTGTTTTCCCACAATGTCCCATTTAATTAATACCTCAGCTCACATCATCATAAATATATTTATGAGAAGAGCTTCAAGGAAAGAAAATGAATTCATATTTAACACCAGTTGGGGGCAGCAATGTGTTTTTTTCCTCCCATTTTGTCAAGGGCAAGCTTCTGAGACAAGAGCTGATTTTCAATGCAAAGAATTTAAAGTTGCGTCCTTGTAAAGGATGTTTTTCTCCAGCTTTTAAAGACGTCCACCTTCAGAGGCACAAGCAGAGACAGCACATTTTTACAGTAGGAGATTTGCTGCGTGCTCAAGGTCGGTGGATTTAAAAAAACTCTTTATTACCAGACATCTTAAGAGGGAGTTTATCAATAAGACATTTACTAAAGCTACCTCAGACTCTGTTGAAAGTATGACTGCTCGGGTTATAAGATACATAATGTACAAATGATTAGTTTTGTCACCTCAGTTTAGTTCAGAGAGGAGAGTTCAACGCTAACTGCACACACAGGATACCTACATTTGTTTGTAAAATGTTTTACTAGCCTACCTGCAATTTATTGGTTATCTTACTTGGCTGCTTTCAGGGGAGACAATTAAATATTAACATGCTCCCAGGATAGCAGAGTTTGGATGATGCTGACTGTGAAACAGATATTTTTAACATCTTTGAAGGACGGATAAGAGGCTTGTCAGAATACGCTTCACAGCTGCTTTTATCCTCCTGACAAACACATGTGACCTAAAAAAAGAAACAGGTAATACTGTACTGCAACACCCATCTCATTTGCCCTACATTTAGATCACTAAACCTACACCTTATGGGTGTTATTTTGCTTCCAGGTAATGGTGGTTGCTTCCCAGCTGCTGAGATTCAGGCAGAATTCAATCTGCTGTTGTTTAGGCTGCAACGAAACATTAAACAGAAATATAGTCACAACTTTGATAAGAAGAGATTATATTTCAATATTAATATTCATTACGCCCATCGAGGAAGTTAAGAGGGCAACAATGTGTGTGTCTGTAGCATCAGTACAGGTGGATTATGCATTTGTGGACTTTTGTGCTCTCCGAGTGCTGTCCAGTTCCTGTTTGGTTCTTTTGCATGAATATTCAAACCTATCAAAATAAAAGAATCTCCCAAACTTCACTTGAATTACATTTTTAAGGCCCAGGGCTCCATCCAATCAACCAAATAAAAACATCTGTAGGGAAGTTGTTGGACTTTTTATTGAGTTAAATAATTGGCAGAACACTGCAAAGCTAGGAGTGAATCTCACCTGCTTGTCTTTGTTGAGTCTGACTTCTGAGGAGGTTTTGTCAGTGGGGATTTGTTCACCGCCCTGGCTTGTTGTTTGGGCTTTGCACCTAAAAACAGAACATGAACCATGACTGTGTCAGGGCAGATGCACAGTTTTCATCCATCAATCTGTCTAAACCAAATAATCTTCAGAGTAGCAGGGTGGGGTAACAGCGTGTGAGCTCACATCCCAGACATTCAGTCACTTTCAGGGTGGAGGTCAGGGACACATGCTGCACTTGTACCAGCAGGACAGACAGCTGAGACCCACATGAGCCGTGGAGGCTAGTATCAGTTGGGATTACTACACCTCACTCAAGCTAAACTCGCCACAAAAGCTCAAAGTGATCAGTGGCACCACCCTGTGTGACAGCTGTAAAGGGCTCTGACCTCCGCTGTTTTACTGCAACTGTGACACCAGCAGGCTGCCGGGGAGCGCCACATGTGCTTTGTTTCCCCATAAATCAACATTCATACATGACACTGCCCTCGTCTTCTAAAAATTCCCCCCGGCCACAGCACAGCATTCGTCATACTAATTAATCTGCGGAGTCGTTTCATATTTCAGTTAGAGTACCATCCCTGGAGCTGACTCGCTGACACTTCAGCCCTGGCTGCAGCGATGTACTACATAGTAATTGGTGTCAGTCACAATGACGAAATGTTAAGGAGTCAATAAAGAGTGGAAACCTGGAACGGAGTGGGCGTCATTGCGGGGGCTGCTGGCACCGTTCTCTGGCGAGGCGCTGCCTGATGTGGATGAAGCGCTGGGCTGGGCATGGGTGGTGCCAGCAGTACTGTCACCCTTCCCTGCTGAACTCCTCTGAGCCTTCATTACTCCTGTCTGGCTTGTAGAAGTGCAGCTCGGGGGAGAGGTCTTTGGCCTTGCACCTGGATTTGGCTTCTTTTCCTGCTCTTTAGCCCCATGAGAGCTTCTGGGCCCGTTGGCGCTGGCTACATCCCGTCTGGCCCCTGCACCACCTGTGCCATTGACAACTGGTGCGCCAGCTGATGCCGTCTTTGCTTTTGCTGCTACGCTCCTGTCTCCGGGCTTCTTTACATTCTTCGCCTTGGACGTATGACCATCACTGGCTTTGTTAGCAGTCCCCAGTCCATCAGACTTCATGGCTGACGTAGCACTACGAGAGGAGGAGGTTCTGTTTTCAGGCACCCTCTGGGTCCTGTGCACAGGAGGACTCTCAGGTGCAGATGAAGGGCATTTTACAGCCCTTGACTGCAGGGGGAAGAAAGCACATTAGTCATGCATTACTGTACTGGATTAATCAGCAAAAAAACTGAGTGCAGGCATAAGAAAATGAATATCATTACAGCCGTTTACCACATACCACTGGAACATGCCCTGTTGCTCAGACATCTATACAGGCACCGCTAATCAGCAAAACATACTATTGTATCCCCTACTGTGTCATTTTCTTTCCTTAACTTGTTATTTTTAGTTGTTACCACTGGAAGAAGATGTTCTTGTGACTACACCTGTGAACTTTAAGTTGCCTTTTAGTGTGGATAGAACAATTACACTATGAAATTGTATCCTGCAGGTTTGAAGAATCACCACAAAAAGTCCAAAGACAACTTCGAACTTCTCTTGACTGCACTGAACTGCTTCCTAAGTGATCTGTAGGAGCTCTGCCACTCTTAACCACTCGTGCCTAATATCTTGGCAATCCCTATCTGGATCACCTCAGCCGGTCTTATCTTAGCTGTACATCTGTTGAGAGAGGCCCTGCTGCTCATTTCATACCGTATCTTCTTCCTGTGAGGGTGGGGCATTTATGACATATGGCATCTGATAGCCACACAACGTACTGACTGACAGGGATTAAAACTTGCACTGATTTTCCTAAGAGCTAAAACAGCCTCACGAGTCCACATCATCCGCTAAGTGAAAATGACAGTTGTCGTAAACAAATAAAACTCAAACAAAAAACGTGACTTTAAATAAACTAATTGTTGAATATTACCTGTGAGCTTGTAAATACTGGCTTTTTACCAAGTCTTCGATTATCCCCTTTATCAATAGCATCTGTTAAAACAGGACAAAAGCAAAAGGAACTTATTGATAACCAGTTCATATTTTTCCTGTAAAACAAAGTATTCAAATTGAACACAGGTAAAAAAATGTCTAGAGCAATTATTTTCAAGTCTCTGCCTGTGTCCTTCATTATGTGAGCCAAAGCAGCCTTTCCTTTCATTCACAAATCGACTCCACACCCTGTGTTTACCCCTTGACTGTAAGGAAAACAACACACTGAATCAATGGATTGATCATTCAGCCATGTCTGGTTGGCACTCTTTTAAACAAAGCATTTGGCTGTCTCTGGACTTTATATACAAACAAATTAACAATCCATTAATTCATCTTATCTAATCCGGAATAAATTAGGTAAAATCTACTGTTTTTTTGCTAAAGTCCATTTGTTATGTTTGCATGTCAGACCTGGAATCTGATTACACTGGCAAATGTACCAGTAATAGGCACACACTGATACCAGCCAAATGAATTATTCATGCAGTGCATTTCAACACATTACTAGCTCAACAGTAAGGGAAGCAGAATGTTATTTGTATTTGTGAAAGCTTATTAACATGTGCACTTCCAAAAAAAAAAAAGCAGGAATCCAGCCTATTTTTACTCACACCCATTAAAAAAACAAGCATGGCGCATCTGGTGCATTTACCATGTTGGTGTGTGCACTCATCTGCCAAACACAGAGAAGAAAAAATAAAAAAAAACAAAGCTCAGACACACAGAGCAGCTCTTGCAGACAATAAATGGGTTAGTAGCAGCCACATTGCTACTAAAGAAAGGAAACCAAAAGGTGGTAAATTGTCCCGCAGCATCTGCTCCGAGGGCTTCGGTTCCTCTCTAACGATGCAGAACCACTGCTTCAGCACTAGGCTGGGTTAGGGAGGGGAAAAAACACACACACACACACATGCACACACACACACTGCAGTATGAATATATCCTGTGTGTGACCTTACCTGCTAGTATCCTCTCTCTGTGTTTGGACGACAGAGTCTCCCATCCCTGTGTGTGGCGAACAGCGTAAAAGGTCTGGAGCAGGAAGGTCCAGAGCCGCCCGCGTAGCGTACAAATCTCCTGCCTGAACGGCTGGCGGTAACACAGAGGAGAGAGGGAGGAGAAGAATGGAAGGGGCGCACTACAGCACAAGCGAATCAGCAGCTGCTTGAAGGACCTTTCACCATGGCAACAAATACCCCTCCCTCCTCCTCCTCCTCCTCCCTCCTCTTCCTTTTCTCTGTCCCTCCCTCCCCCTCCGACTCTGTTGCAGAATCCACTTGAGCGAAATCTGTGATGTCACTGGCTGATGCCCATACTCTTGTTTCCACGCCTGATTATAAAAAAAGGGGTGGGGGAGGCTGGAAGACTGGGAGGAGTTATCTCTACCTCTTCCGCCTTACTAACCACACACACCCTTCACCAGCAGATACACAGCCAGATTAGCGAAGGCTGCAGGCACACGTCACAGTCTCCCTCTGCCTAATCCATTCTGCCAAACTGTACAGTATTTACAGGGGTTATGCGCTTTAACCCGTGCAGCCGGGTCACTTTCACCTGCATGTCTTCTGACAAGCTTAACGTGCCTGCTCACATGGTTTTATTAATGTGTATTGTAGTCGTTCCACAGAATACTGACTGATTAAATTCTGTAACCTAATCTCAACCTTAGTTTACAGAGTACATGTTGCTCTCACTGTAAAGCCTCAAATGTACACTACCAAATAGTACCATTTTAACATCACACTTTATTTATGTTGCTATTGAAACATGAGCCTGGCTTTATTCTGTACTTTTGATACGGTCATCAAAACCCAATAAAAGACCAAAATTGGCACAGCATCTCTTTTCCATCCTCACCAGCCTGTGATTGAGGCTGCAGCTCTCAAGATTGTATTTTTATTAAAAAGGGAAAACCAATATCCTAAAACAACTCAGCACTGCATTTTCAAGCAAAAAATTTCTTGAACAGGGTTAAACAGTGCATCAAACTGGGGCTACGTTCAGCTGCATATCAATACGTATTTGGTGCTGATGGAGAGTATTTATAACAGCAGAATAAATATTAATAATAATAATAATAATAATAATAATAATAATAATAATAATAACTCCCCAACAGTGCAAGGAAGCATATGCACATGCCTGTGTAAGAGATGTAGTATACAGTAGTGGCACCACACTAATCTACAGGTGGAGGTAACCATGGCAACATATGCTGCAATGTGCATTAACTATGGTTGGTTATATACATAGAGGGTATATAAGGTATATTTATTGGTATTTGATTTGCTGACATAAAAAAATACATAAATAAAAAAAAGAATATCAGCAGATTTATCATTTTTTATTCATCCTGATATCTACAGTGGAAATAAGACTTGGAAATATGATGCATTTTGCCACAGGGATCAGAAACAAATGCTGCTATAACAAAATGCTTCTGGGTTTGAACTAACATGAAAGGGACAAACTTGAAGGGAGACAGTTTAGACAAAATGCGATTACATTTTAATGATAATATTCATTACCTCCACTGAGGAGGAAATGCGTTGATTTGTTTGTTAGCAACATTACGGAAAAACTTACAAACAGATCAGGATTTTGAGGGAACTATTTTATTAGATTCTGGGTAAGATCAGAGGATGGGATCCTTTCTGAACAAAAAACCCAAATCCTATAAAATTCCTTCCTAATGTTTGTTATTTCACCACAAGAGGGCAGCAGTATTCACTCTGTAGCATCAGTACAACTGGATTATGCTGTGGTGGAGGTTGTGCTCTCTGAGTGCTTTCTAGTTCAACACATTTTTAAGCCAATTTAAATATTACAAATTTGTAAAGCATCATAACACTTCTACGCTGTTTCTAATGTGACAACGTGAGATTCTACTCAACAAGTCTCAGGAGCTAAATTTGCTCAACAACTCACCATCACTATTATAAGATTGTAGCTGCTCTAGTAACTAAGGAGTCATATCAGAAAGTCTTGTCTGCACTTTCAGACCAAAGCATTAGGCCCACAATACCTCCTGGTTAGATCCCATGTCCCAGGACAATGCACACTGAGCCATTCAGGCCACGTTTACCTGAAGGTCAGTATTTTTGCTCCTCCAAAGCTGTAAGCTAACATGCACCCAGAATGAAGTAAAGCACATGATGACCCAGCACGCAGACACATAACGGCTGTTAGTAAAGACTTAAAAGTAGTAAACATTTAAAAAAGAGACAAGTGACAGCGAGCAGATCAGAAAAAACAAGAAAGGAAAATCACTGGTTTGTTTTGGGTGTAAACTGAATTAATATAAACATCAGTTGTTTGGGAAGGTGAATGTTGGTGAATTAAAAAAAACACTTCAGTGACTGACTGGAAGGCACAATGAACTGTATTGGTTTATTTGTCCCCTCTAGTGTTTGTAAAGTATTAATAATGCTCACAAAAATGTATGTCTTTGAGCATAGATAACAGGATGATATGCTGTTAGAGCCCGATATGTAACACCGACCCAAAATGTAACAACTTTCTGAATTGTTATATATAAAAAAAAAAAAAGTAATAAAACCTGAAAAGTAATGATTGCTTGATAATTAACTAAAGTGCTGAACCTGAAATGTAATTTAAAAAAATGTAATAAAACCCAAAATGCCATAACAGACCCACAATGTAAGAAGTTGTTACTTTTTAGGCAAATTTGTTACTTTTTGGGATGAGCATCTTGATACATTATTGACCAGTTATTACATGTTGGGGTTTATTACATTTTTTTATTACAATTCGGGTCACATTTCAGGTCATTGTTACATATCAGTCTCTAGCATATGCTTTTATGCTTTTCAAAAAAACAAGAGAGTCAGTAACATGTGTCTGGTTGGACGACATTTCATGTTTACACTGTGGTTTCCCAATCTGACACACTGACCATTAGAAAAAAATGTAGTGTAGCCTGTATGTGGCACAAGGACCAAGAGATGTGTTTGGACAATTGTTACAAAACCTGGTTGTTGGACCTTTACTGAATGTTGTTTTTTAAGATTTTTTTGTCTTTATTGGTCAGTTGGCAGCAGAGATGAAGACAGGAAATATGGAGTGAAGGAGAAGAGCATGAGATGAAGTTCAGGTCCTTGGCTGGAACAAAACTGAGGATGTTGCAGTTAATGTAAGATTTTCTAGTCAAACTAGCATCAGGCTGGCAGCAGGTGGTTTTGGTGAAGTTGTTTTGAATCACCAGCGTACACACACTGAGCTAAATAAGAAAGTTTCATTTTACCTGCAATACAAAGATGAGGCATGAGCTTATTACGATGTCATAAGAATCTGCTTCAGTTCACCTCCTCTTGTTTTCGCCAATGCTGCTCCAGGTGAAAATCCTCCTCACAGTCATCTCCACACAAACAGTGGACAGCAGTGAATAGATCACAGCAGTTATCCACAGTCACACCTTCCCTGATGGCCAAACACAGCTTCTTCAACAGCGCCGGCTCTCTGGTAAACTCCTCCCTCTGCAGCGCAATGCAAGAAAAATAACATAAGAGCCTGCGCTGAATATTTCCCAAGGTCACAGAGGGTCATTACAGAGCACAACAGCATCAGCACCTTACCCTGCGCAGGTCCTGGAAGGCCTGGGTGCGGATGACTCTGGGGAGGCACTGTACGATGACCCGCAGACTCTCTTCCTGTAGCTCTGTGGCCAGGATTCTCACCTGCTGGGCCCACTTCACTTCAGGGAGGCTGCCGATCAACTGCTCTGTGCCACAGAGCATGGCCACTGCGTTCTGCACAGTCTGAATGGAAACATCTATCAGCTAAAGAAACACTCTCTATGTGAAAACAGAAAAATAAAGTTAAATGAGCACAACCCTGAATGAAATCACTCTTTTCATTCCTGCCCAGGACCTATTGATCAGCGGAGGGATTCCCCACATTGTGCAACAGTTCTTGGCCAGCTCTGACTCTCTGTACTTGCCAAGAGTAAATACAACAGTCGTGCTTTACTCACAGAAGGCACATCATCTCCTTTAGAGACATAAAAAAAACAGGCTCAAGACTCAATTATCAATTACAAGCCTGGCTCACTCCCCATCTGTCTGCATCCACATCACATGCCTAAATGACCCTGTCTTTAATAACTGAGAATTTAATAAAGGTCAGGTTTGATTAGATCACATTCAAATTTCCTTCCTGTGGAAAAACACTGGCCAACAGGTTGATGATATTTGTGCTATTACATGAATACAGTAGAGCTGAGAGGGGGTAGGACTCACCATGGATTCAGTTACAGCACTCAGACAGGCTCTGTGCAGCTCAGGGGACAAGAGGGAGAAGTTTCTCTCACACCAGGCTTTCACAAAATGTTCAGCAACCCACCTGGAAACACACATTGTACAGTCACAGGACAGTTCATTTTCAGTTCGGCTATTTGGCAATTTGGTCAATCAGAGTGCAACAACGTCACGGCTGCCTCTTTGATGTCTCTGCAGTGAAACCCTGAGTGTCATGGCAGTGGCCCGGCAGAGGTTTGCTTGGGGGAAACACTGAGGATGAGAAGCTCAGTAACGCATGGTTGCACGGAGCAGCGCTGCTCAGTTCACCATCACAGTCGCGTGACTCATCAGACTCAGCAGAGACAACACGGCAAGGGACCACTCTCCCCACCCACATCTACACACACACACTCCCTACTTTAAATGAGAACCATCAGAACCGTCTCACAGCCTCACTCCACACGTCCTATTCCCCTGACCTACATTCATGCACTTCTTGCCTGCTCACTGCAGTACGCAGCATCGTTTGCAGTGGTATCAGCGACACGATGAGAACTATAAATGACTAAAATGTGAAGACATGGGCTTAACAAATACAGAGAGCACACTGATGGTCTGTCATATTTTTATGTAACCTTGTAATTAATCATAGTTTGAAAATTTAGAAACAAAGTTGTGATTTTCCACTTTTTCCTGTGTCAGCAGTCAGAGTAGAGCTCAGTGTGGTAACTCCTTGGTGCAAAACTCAGATCCTTCCATTGAAAATAACCAACTCATCAGAGTTTTGTTTAACTAAATCAACATGCAGCCATGTCAGCAGAACACTGCCAAATAAGTAGCACTGTAATAGTGGGAAACATCAGAAGTAAAAGTTTCAGAGGTCCGATTGTTATTCTGAGAAAATGGGAGGTTTCTCAGAGTCAAATCACGACTGAACTGAAGGTTCCTAAAGGGGCAGTGCATGGAGCCTAAAAACATTTTATGATCACATCATCAGAAGAACAGTGCATCATGTTTTGCTCAGTGAGAGATGAGAAGGTAACTACATCACAGACACAGAATTTGCTAAATAAAGAACACAGGACTCCAATCAGCTAAAGTCCTGTCAGAAGAAGGCTGTAGGGAGTGATCTCAGAGGATGAGCAGGCGCTCTAAACCACCTCTCAGCCCACTTCAAGCATGTCACTTTCTTAGACATGGCAGCATTTGACAGTGGGTGATGGAGAAAGTTTCCTATTTACTGGAGAACTCCAGGTGGAGGTTAGTAGCAGTAGGAGGAAAGTGTATGGGAGGAGAGAGAATTAAACCATAGTATAAGTTATCAGGTTTGAAAAAGTGGTGGAGTCCTGCTATCAGAAAAAAATTGCTAACAAACACTGAGAAATTCTGAAAAGTATCTACAGTATCTTCTTTAGAAATGTCTTAACCTTTTAGTGCGCCCCTTAAGAATAAAATTAATTTGAATGACGTTTTACACAAAAATAAAATCTATACACTATTTCCCCTCCTAAAGTGTATTTAATTTGTATATTAGTAAAATACTGAAATCAGTTTATTCCAGCAAAGTGGCTTTCTAATTAAAACAACTTGCATCATAACCCTTCCACTTAATAACACAGAAGTATGAACCCACATGCTGGTTACCTAGCAACAAGATGCTGATGTGCAGAGTGTAGAAAGTGAAAGGGTAAATTCTGAATCCACTGTAACATGCAGTAAGAACAATGGTGACAAGGTGTGAGTGTGATGCATCTTTCTCGTTTTAAATTACAGGTGTAACTTTTAAGGTTGAATCAGACTGTAGATTGCTACGTAAACAATGGATGAAGCTAAAGTCACATCACCCATTGGTTTGTGGAGTTTGACATTTGAACAACACCATGTTGGTTTTTGGAGACAGATGAGACCATATTTGGATATGAAAAGAGGAGTAATGAGGCAGGTCTGACCCTTGAACCCAAGGACACTGGCTCAATGTGCATGAGACTGGAGTTCAGTGGTGAATGAGGCTCCAACTCACCTGTAAATCATCTAGACCAGACCTGTCAATCAAACTAACCACTCACCTAAAGATTTAACTTTCTGAAGCTTAATATCTAATTAATGGTAAAGTAATTTTTAGATGGATCAGCAGATCACTGGGAAGAGTTGACTTTAGCTAATGATGGAAAAAATGTACTGAATGAGTACCTCACAGTTGAAAAATTGGAGCCAGAGTTTTTTGGAGCCAGCATCTAGTGGCCGTCGGTGTCATTGAATTTTTTGTACATTCGCATTGGCTTCAGTTTTTAGCCCCAGTGGCTAAATGCATCTTTTACATACAGTCTATGACTCAGACAAAAAATCTAATTCTAGCAGTGTTCACCAAATGTAGTGACTTTTGGGTTCTAGGTTCAGACCTGCATCCTCACTCCTCTTCATATCCAGATATGGTGACTTCTGGTGCTTAACAACCAACATGGAAACATCCTCCTGGCTTCAAACCACAAACCAACAGGTGATGTCACGTTAGCTTCAGTCTATGGTGCAGACACTTACCTCTTACACAGCATGTGGAGGTTTTGAAGGCCTAAGGCGTGTGTGAGGGACAGGCACTCGAGAACGGTTCTCTGAACTCCATCAGCTGACTGCAAACACATGAGAGGGAAAGTAAAAGGGGCTTTTTGTTCACACAGTGATGCTGGTACTGTAACAGAGCAGTTCAGAGGAGTGAAAGAGCATCATTATTGACACTGACCACGCAGGAAAAGTGAAGAGTCAAGAAGTGTGAAGCAAAATAAACACACAGGGATTTGTTCCAGGTGTTTGGAGCTGTGATATCAGATACTTCTCATACACGTCTTTTGTTGTAAACTTTGGACTGCCACACTGACAAATATAAAAGTATTAAAATCCCAAGGAGGACTTATCAGTAACAGTTCGGCTTTATTTAGTACATACTGATGCTTCAGGGCACATTATTTTAGGATTCCTGCAAACATTTCTGACAAAATACCCCATTCATTTGTGCAAGATACATGCTTTAGTTGGACATTTGAAGACAGATCATGCAAATAAAAGTGACAACATGTAAACAGACTGCTAGTGTATTTTGCTGGATCAGTTTTCCAGGGAAACTTGTAGACAAAATAGCTTTTATTAACCTGATGTCTGATTAATTAAAACAAACAGAGGACTGGGAGCTCATAGTGAATTTTTCATTACAATTACTACAAGCTCCAATTAAATGTTTTTCCCAGACGCTTCAGTGTGCATTTGTCTGCTTTTACCTTTTTATTAACATCAATATCAACACCACCTCCAACAGATTTTCTACAATGGAGTTGGAGCGCGGCCAAAGTAGTTGTTGCAGAATCTAGACCACTGTGTTATCCTTTTCTTTTTTTTTTAATAGCTTAGTGACCTCATAAAAAATCCCACTGCTGAACTGTGCCTGTGAGCTCAGCTTCTTGCTGAGAGTGGGTCTCGTGGGGATGTCCCCGGCGCAGTCCAGGAACTGACTGCATGAAGAGCTGCTGTCTGAAGAAATCAGGATACAAGTACACGCAGACTGCAAATGAAACCTGAGTGAAAACTGGAGCAAACAGTTTTCTAGTAAATTGAGCCTTCTGTTTGTAAAGTGCATGCTGTTCTGTATGTTGAAAATCAAGTACTTCCTGGTTTACAGTATCTTTAAACACATTTCTGGGACCTTTTCTGTGGCAGGAGACTGGTGTGATCACTGGGAATCACAACATAGACTGCAACCTAGCAGACATAATACAGTATAATAACAATGCAATGATCTCACAGTTTGCACTCAGGAAAAAAGTGACAAAATCAGAATTGTTCAGGACATTTTTCTCTGCATTTCCACAAGTTTTCCTTGACTGAAAAATTGGTCTAAAAACATGAGAAAGGTCTAAAAAATGTCATGTTCTCCAGGATGCATGGGATGTAATATTTAGCCATATTTGTACATTCCCAAAGTCAACTCAAACTTAAATTTTGTCATGTTGCTCTTAATGTCACATATGTAATCCATGGTGTCTCCTACTTGTGTATAACTGACCTTGGGGAAGAAGCGGCAGTAGTCTCGGGTCAGAACCATCTCCACTACATCTTTCAGCCCCTCCAAACCCAACATGTCTGCAGCCAGCACCACCTGACTGTAGGACAGGAGACACCACACACAGCACAGGTCAGCTTGTTTTCTGGTTCTGTGTTTGACTTTTAAGCCTTGTTCACATCCAGTACCTGGCACTGGCTCTGCTGGGCAGGTCCACAATGGCTCCGTACATAAACTGGAGCAAGATTTCCATCTCATCCGGCCCCAAGCTGAAAAGGTTGATACAATAAACTGTTTACAAGTCAAGCATCACATATTAACATACAAACACTTCCCCAATCCCAGGATAATATTCTGTGTTAGTCCAGGCCGACAGTGGATATAAGATATTTCTTCTCATTGTGGCTACAAACACAGTGAGAATATCGTAAACTAAATGTATGCATCATGTAACATTTGGTCCATGTGACTGCAGCCTGAGCGCCACCTCACAGGTTTCCCCTGCATGTCAGTGAAGACACTCTTCAGTATGACAGCCATGTCTTCCCCCGTTAGTCTCAGATCAGTGAGACACGTCTGTCCCTTTAGGACAGAATAGGTTTCATTTGCTGTTACTGCTCTGAAAGGAGACTGTGGGTGGTGGTGAGGGGATAGGGTGGTGGTGAGGGGCTCTTCAGTTGGTATTTATGTGCCTCACTGAGAAAATACTTGAGAGGAAATCTGAGAGAACTATTTTAAATTCCACTGGCAGTAGGTAGCTGCATCTGTGTGTGTTTGGGTATGTGGAGATAAAACATGGCATTGTGAGTGAAACCCCATACTGTACAGAGCCACCTCTGTGGCAAGCCATGAATAATTAATGCAGTTTATGCAGTAATTCAGCTGCAGTATTGAGGAATGATGTGCAGCATTGTTAGAGCAGGAGCGGAGGTGTACTATTGATCCCTGTGACCTGCTGTTAGACGACGCTGATGCAAGCCGTTCTTACCCTTGCAGAGTGATGCACTGTCTGGAGCTCTCCATCCAGCTCCCGCTGAGCATGGCTCGGAAATACTGAGACCGTGCACACAGGATTGCCCTAGAAACCCAGTAAAGCAGACAGATGCATGTCAGACCCACCCACCATTTAATATTTCACATTGTCATCTGCTGGAACTGTGTGTACCTCGTGGCTGTGAAGTGACAAATTAGAGGACAGAGAAATCATATTGTGTGTTGTGTGAGTCTATGGAGACTGTTTGTGTTGTTGCTAATATGAAAAATGTACAGTACTTCCACTGAAGTATTTGCATTTATAAGAACTGAAATTTCCTACAAACCCACATTACACAGATTACTGCACAAAAACTATTCATGAGACTGATACAGTTCATCTAGACAATGGTCATGAAGTGTGACCACTATCCTCACAGATGAAGTCTTGATGGAACAGGCCATACACGTGCTGGATGTCGGTTTGTCCATCAGATACACAACAAATCGACTCGTGTCTGTTCAGGCTATTCACGTTAGCATCGTTTTAAGGTAACATTCACGTGTCCTGTTGTACCCGTCAAAAATTGAAAATGCCTCATACTTGAGGACTACAGCTGCTGACGGCATGGTGAATGTTGTCACATCTGTATAGCTGCATCGACAATCACTGATGATGTAACACAGCGGTGCCCAACTCTGGTCCTCGAGGGCCCCTATCCTGCACGTTTCCTTCTTCCAACACACCAGGTTCAAATGTTCAGGATCGTTATCAGGCTACAGCAGAGCTTGATGATGAGCTGATCATTTGAATCAGGTGTGTTAGAAGAGGGAACATCTAAAAAACATGCAGGATAGGGGCCCTCCAGGACCAGGGATGGGCACCACTAACATAACAGGTCTGGAAGGGTTGTCCCATTTCATAGGGGGATATTTCATGTTCATGTCCTACCCATTGCGACTCAATTTCAAGGGCTAGGGAAAGGGGTAAAAATCTGAATTAGGATTGGGCCCATGTGAAGGAGGTGTGCTGCATTAAAGAGGACATATTATACTGGTTTTCAGGGAAGTTTAAATAAGTCTTATACGCCCCCAGGAACATGTCTGTGAAGTTTCTTGGTGAAACTCCACTTTGATCCTGTATTTCAGTCTGCCTCAAAAACGCTCTGTGACAGGTCCATAATGAACGGGCTGATTTCCAGTTCCTGTACCTTTAAGGCGCTCCCCTCCATTGCTCTGTACTGGCATAAGGACGCCATCGCTGTAACCAGGAAACCAGCGCTACGCTAGAAATCAAAAATGAGATGAATCCACTCTGCTATGAGGCTGGCAGCCTGCGTAACTAAATGTGTGGGTTTTGACAACCTACAACTGAGTTTTAGCTGCACTCATGTCGCGGCCACACTTCTCTTGTAACGGAGAAATCCAAGAAGGTGGATCCTACGCTTCTGACGCTGTGGGAGACCACGTGGGATACTACATGGGACACTCTGCAGGGATTGGCTAATGCAGCGTCTGTTAGATGCTGTCAGACGCCGTCTACTCTACTGTTACATCACAATATATCAGAATCCAGAACAGCTCGTTTTACCCCATCTATTTCTCTTCAAGCAGCTCACGCAAAAATGAGAAGGTCACAGTCTGTGGGCTTGGAGGCAGCCACATACCAAACACTACATATAAAAGCCTTTTAAAAGTGGATTTTTCTTAATATGTCCCCTTTAAGGTAGGTGAAGGGTGGTCAAAAAATTAACTAACACATGTCCTGTTCTGTTTGTTCTGGATAACATTTCAATAGTATTGTATTATATGTTTCAATTTCACTGTCTCATGTTTAAAAAAAATCTTATTTAAAAAATGTTCTATGATGCGTTTATATTTCTGTTCAGTGAAGTAGAAGAAAAAAACAAACCCACACTATTACCTACTTTGGGTTATCGTGACTTTCATACAGGCTTCAGGCTACATAGTGTTCACTGATCCTCTGTATTTTATTTTACACAACATCAAAAGCACATCACTGTAATTTTTATAAGGTAACAGGAAGGATAAAGCACTTCTCTCTTTAAACTCCCTGTCTGCTTCTGTAAAATACTTTCTCATATTCAAAAAGCTGCCAGCTCCTTTCTACAGGAGCCTGGTGCTGCATTTCTGTAACGACTGAAAACACAGACGCCACACCAGACATTCAAACTCCATATTTGAAACATGTTGCATGAAAAATGTCACTGTCACCTCTTCACTTTACACCTACATGGTTCTGTGATACTGGCCTATGAGCTGACGACATTGTTGGGCTCTGCGAGTGTGTACGACAACAAATTGACAACACTTTCCTTTTGTTACTAGATCATGCATCTTAGCTCCTAAGTCCAAGACACATTTTCTCTGGTTCCAATTTAAATTTAAATGATCCTTCTCAGTCCTAAATAAATAAATACATAAATAAATCCACTTCCACACAGGTATCACCTGTTCATCTGTGTCAAACTGAATACTCTCTCTTTTTTTCTTTTCCCAGAATTACTAAAGAAGTCGGGCATGTGTCTTTAAATTCAAATATCAGATTGAAACAATTGCTCAGCTCCCTCATATCCATTACCTCTTTTCATTACTATAAAGCATCTCTTTTCACTTATCTTCTGACTTGCTTCTAATATATTTGAGGTCTGGAAATAATTTCTTTCTAATTTGCAGGTGCATGTACACTTTGTATGGGTATGTGTTGATTTGTTGTGTGCATTTTGGTATCTTAGGGTATTGTAGGTATTGTCTGTATATGTGTTATTTTGTTTTTATGTATTGTATTTCTTGTGTATTCGTGATAGAACCCCCTTGAAAACAATATAAGTCATCTCATGAGGATTATTGTTCTAATAAAGTGTCCTATATTTAGAGATGCAATTTAATGAATAAGTGCAGTAAAGTGTGGGCGATGAGCGAGGGAAGCCCGGCTTCAGCTTCTGGTTGAGAGCAGCTGCAGCTCACACTTTGCTGTCATACACATCACTGCTGCAGAGCAACCCAAAAACAGCCCAGCTTCTCCTCTCCGACTAGCGCTCGCTGGCTGGCTGCTCCCCTGAGCTAGAAGAAACCTGTCTCCATGGTTACCAGCTGCTGCTACTACTACCTCTGCATCACTGAATGACCACCCACCACTGCTCCACATTCGCCTGAGTCAACAGCATTATGTGCGACCTCTGTGGTGTTTTACATCTGGTAAATGCGGCTGTGATGTGGTGAAGTGCGACAACGCACACAAGCAAGAAAACAGAGTGTGTGTTTGGATTCCAGATTTGTGGACATGGAGGACTTGTGTACCTGTGGCAGGAGAAGACCTGCTCTGCTACTTGGATGGTGATATCACACTGTTCTCCCCGTTGGTAGAGACCCAGCAGGTCGGCTCCAAGGCCAGAGGCCGGCTCGAGAACAACAGCGTCTGGACAGACGATGAGACGGATAATGAGGAAGGACAGGAGGCAGAGAGCCAGGAAGAGAAAGGATTTGTGATTTCTGTGATAATCTGTGTGTGTGTGCAAAAGCAGAGGCACTTATCTTTAAACCACTCAACTAAATATACTGTAAAAAAAATAAAAATAAAGCAGAGCTACAGCATTTATTATCTGTAGCATGGCCACTCTGTAATTAGCAGTAACGACAACAGGGACTCAAATGCGATTAGTTCTTAAGTGGATTATGGCTGAGATAACATGATGTGAAGAAAGTGGAGGGAGGAGGAGGGCAGCTGAGCAGACACATCACCTGGAATAAACCCTTCGTGGAAAAGCGTGTGGATGTGTTTACCTGAGTCAGTGGCACTACGGAGGTCTGCTGGTTTCAGAACAGGCCCGGAGCCGTCCACATCTGGGATTATTTGAGCTGAGCGCAGGCTCTGATCTGCTGTGTACACTCGCCTGAGGAGGGGAGAGTTCATTAAAACCTGGACTTCCATACATATGTAAATTAAAGTCTCGTTTGATGCTGTGACTTCAGTGATGCAGCTTGAACTGTGCAGGATTTTCTGTTTCAGCTCAGTGAAGGTTGGAATAAAGTGGCTGACAACCACATAAAGGGACATCTACTCATCATGTGCAAGTTGTCGTGATGGTCATGGTGAAAGCAGAAAAAGACTGAGCAAACCAACCACAGACTGTATCTAGAATGGACAAAGCCAACATGATGTCACCTGTAGGTTTGTGGACTTGCATTTTAAAGCCAGGAGTTCAGCCATCAGTGGCATTGCACTTTTTGGCCATTCTGCATTGGTTTCACTTTTGAGAGCCGGTGGCTGCGTCCATTTCTACATACAGCCTATGAGACAATTTTCCAAGCAGCTTCCTCCAGGATCTCCAGTAGAAATCCCAACATGCTACCAGGCCAGTGGGAGTTGTAATCCCTTCACTGAGTCTCCCAGGCAGTCAGGCTCAGCACAAATCTGAAGGGAGGCATGTTTTATTCTTACATCACACGTTTCCCAATGTAAATCAAATCAATATTATACAATGTTTATGCAAAGTGCTCATTTTCTTGTGTTTAAAGAACACTCTACTAATTTAGCAATACCCTCCTATTACACTACCTGACTCACACTGCGCTGCTTTAAATATAGTATCAGGATTGATGCAGAGGGACCAGAAAATAACATCTTCTGGTCACACTTGCATTTGTTAAAACCAAAACACCCTGCACACTTCAGGACTGAGAGATGGAAAAGAGAGTCTGCTACGTTGAGTATGATTGTATGAAGAGCCAGTTCTGCTTGGAGCAGCTAATATAACCTTTAGCTGCGTGAATCAAGCCTCCTCATTACCTATAGGATGACGTTAGCGTGTAACATCAGGGGAGTTTCTTTTTAATTACTGATGGGACGCCCTGCTGGTTGGGTGTTACCAGACAGCTTCACCTTTTGATTCACAATTGTACATTTAAATCGTTGCTGCTTGCATGAATCCTCCACCTCTTCATTCTGGTAATTAAACGATCTCCTAAAATGTTTCCAGTGGGGAACAAAATCTGTCATGCTTGTTCAAGATAGGTTTTGGAGCAGCCTGTGTTCATAAAATCAAGAGGGTTTCTGTCTTTTAGCACAAAATTCTGTCATTTTGTTTCCTCAGGCTTTTTTCCCCTTTGCCGAGCTGTGAGGGAGGGAGGGAATAGTAACACTAAATCTTCTATTAAAGCCTCAAATTAACTTCAGATAACGTTGCCGTTGCACATCCCTGTCTCCCCTCATTTCCTGTCATGTTTCTGTTGTTGTTATCTAATACTGACAGAAAATGCCTCACATCTAAAAAATAAAAAATAAAATCTCTGACAATGTGAGAAGTTTTTCATTCTTTGCTCAACAAACAAAGTCATGTTTATATTTATTCCTTTAACCAGTGAACTGTGAGAAGTATAATTTTGCTATTTGTGCACCTTCAGTAAATTTGAAATACACGTGAAATGCTGCTGCCAAAAACAGAGCAATATGATTGGACCATTGAAACATAATGAAACACCATAGATAGCTAGCTAACATTTCAAGATAACCTATGTACTACATTACTAGATAAGACTAGTACTACATGTTGAGTAAGTGAACAATACCACCTGCAAAGTGGTGTAAAAGGATTAAAGAGGAGCAGCAGTGGGTTCAAAACAAGAGATCTGTGATTCACTGAGCACCTGGACCACAGGTGAGACTTTAATCAGAAGATTAAGCCACTACATGGACAGTTTTGCTTTATAGCTGATTTTTAACTGTACAACTACAATGTAAGACATTAGACCACGAGGCCAACCTCACTTTTCAGAAACATATTCGGCAAGAATATTTTCATTTCCCAGCAGTTTAGACAGAGTTCTGAAGTGTCTATGGAAAACTAAAAATAAATTTTAAAATGTCTCTCTGCTGAGTTTAAGAGATTATTTAACTGAAACAAATTATTATATTTATTTATTTATTTACAATCTCCCACCTTCTAGAATTATGGTCTTTCAGAAACAGTAGTTTCCTAATAGCTGCTTCTATGGACCCAATTTAAATGGCAGGTCTGCAAACACAAAAAAAATAAAAAATAAATAAATAAAAATAAACTGGCCTGTTCCCACTTTCAATATGTGAAACGAATTTTTTTTATTTTTTGCCCCATGGTGGGTCCTTGTAGCCAAACAAGGAGGACTTCTCTTTAAGTTACTATCGAGACACTGACCCAAATCAAAAACTAATCAGCTGCTGCACTCAAACTCTCACAGCAGAGGATTATAAACACTTGTATTCAGATTTTGCACGTCTCAGCACCAACATTAAAATGTGATGTGGCTGAACATTTGCACTGCTCCCTGAAACAAACACATGCAAACGCTGCAGATTAAACATGGAGTGCTTGGCGCCCTCTGTCAGGGAGAGGCTGAAACTGTAATGGATGAGGATAAGTGATGTCTTAGACACAGAAAGCAGGATGTAGAGTTCAGGCATCTTTAATGGTACCTGCACTCAGGGAGGCTTTCAATGTCTTTGTTCTGTAGACTAAATCAACAAACACCAGACGTCTGCGCTTACCTGAGGAAATCTTTCAGCCCAGACAGCTCGTACTCAGGCAGATGGATGATGATGGGATCTTTGTGCGTCTGTCCCCGCAGGATGTGAGGAGCCCTGGCCAACAGGACAGCTCTGTGAGCTCGGAGCGAGCCGGAGCTAGCGTACAGAGAGACATCAGCCTCCAGTTCTTCCTGCAGCAACCTGGGGGTACACACCACAACTATTTATCAGTGGCAGGTCCCTCAAGATGCAAATCCCTCAACAACATAAACTCTATTTGGGGGAAAGTTGATCATATTTCCACTGTAAATGTACATTTAATATAAGGCGTGTTCATTTAAAAGGCCAGAGACTCAAACATTAATCTAATGACCTATTTTTCCACTTTAGAATAACACAACCAGCGTCCCGAGGCAGTTCATTCCTTCCTCACCATCATTATATGCTGCCGCGCCTCGATGACTGATCTGGGTGACCCAGAAACCAGTCAGCTGTAGCCCAAATGGGCGCTAGGAGTACAAATGCTGGTGCCGTGTCCATGTCTGTAACCTTCATGAGAAGTCCACAAACTGACAAGCCACTCGTGCAACAACAGAGATTCACATCCCTGAAAAACTCCAGTCCACGTGAGCTGGATTCTTGTGAGCGTCCACTCATCAGTGAAATGTAGTGTAACTGTGCTGAGTGCCAACTTTTATATTCCAGATCCCCTGATCCGATTATCTGAAGAAGAAAATCCACCCCTGGGCTGTTCTTATACTATTATATGTAACAAATGTGTGAAGGTCCATACAGTATAACAGCTGCATTATATTTGTTTATAACACAAATTTCTATTAAACCTCGTTTATGACCTTTTACCAATTAATCATTCTTCTTCTCAGGATAAAAGACAAGGAGTTGACGTTGGTTGAATGTAGGTGCACATCATTCCTCTACAGCCTAGTTGTTGAACTTAATTACAAAGGAGCGACTGTTAAAAACTTCTCTGCTTTTTCACTCAATAAAAACCTCTCAGTGTCAGCGTGACATCAGACCTGTAATCAATAAACCTGTAATCAATAAACCTGTAATCACTAGACCTGTCTGGCAGGCCATGCGAGGAGCAGAGAGAGTGAAGATGTTGCTCTATAAAGTAAGAACATTTGGTAAATCTACAAAGTTCATGTAATGATGCCAAGACACTGCATAACTTCTGAGCAAAGAAAAAATCAGTTACGACTGTGAATCTCTGAACATCAACACAGGAACCACTCGAGCTTTAAAGGTTGTCGAGTACTTTGAGTAGTAACTATATCTTGCAGTCTTTCTTTGTGTAGCTTTGGGTGACAAACCAATCCAGCTGTACTTGTACTGGTTCTGTAGACTGAACACTGCTGCCCACTAGTGGAGATATGCCAACACTATCCTGTTAAACCATGTGTTTATAATGACAGGGAGGGATTTTGTGATTAATTTGTTCCTGTACTGCATCAAGGTAAGAAAAAATAAAGAGATTTCCATGATCAGTGAACACACTCTTTGAAAAATACTCTGAAATGTAAATAGTTCTCCAGTAACTTTCTCTTATACTCCTGGAGGACCGGCAGGAGGATCCTCTAAGGCTCATAGTAATATTTATATTTGCAAAGCTCCATTCAAAAACAGTTAAAGGACTTTGCACAAAGCTAAATTAAAGTTAAAGTTAAGTTAAATGTAGGAAAAATCTTCAGGTAGATGAAACCATAACTGATCGGCAGCCAGTGCAACGATGCTGAATAGTGTAAACGTTTTTTTCACAGTTTTAATTCATAGTCTAGCAGCCACATGCTGCACTAGTTGAAGCCTGATGAGTATTTCTAAATTTCTAGCTGTTAAAAGACCATTGCAGGCATGATAAGAGAAGCCTTTCTACACAATATAAACAACAACTTCTGCTTCTTTAAAGCCTAAAACAGGTCAAATCCTGAAAATATTTTAGGAGATTAAAGACAGGATGATACGAGCTTGTTGATCTGAGATCCAGAGTTGAAGTCAGAAACAAAAAATACACCTTTCCACAGGCTTGATGATTTTTAGTGATGTCACCGAGATACGACTTTGTCTTGCATGCACAGAGTTTTTGGACCAAAGAATGAGATTCTCTGTTGTGTCAGAATTTTTATGGAAAACTTTGAGGACCACTGGTCTACTGACAGAACCTGGTATGATCTGCATAGCAACAAAAGATTGAAAATGGTGCCTGAAATGATGTGGCCAGTCTGAAAGTGTTACCAGTGAAATGTAATGACAGATATCTTGAACTCTGCAACAATTGCGCTTGCTCTCTGGGGGATCGGCCGAGGGTTCCCACTCTCGCTCTGACTGCGATGGCGTCGCAAGGTTCTGACCTTGCAATACTAGAAGTGTTTGATGTATTGATTAATTAACTGATTGACTGATGTAGCATTATAGTAACACAACTGGATGAAACCAAATTGAATTGAAATATGCTTGTGTACAGCACCTTGGCTGACTATGCTGTCTTTTTAAAATGCTCTATAAATAAATAAATAAATAAAGTTGAACTGAATTGAACAAGTGACTGATAAAGGCGACTCACTTTTTAGAGATAATCTGTCACTGTTGCCTCATTCAGTCAATTTACCGCCATATCAGAGCAGTCTATAGCAAATTTGGATCACAACTCTCCAGTGAACGAAGCTTTTGTTCTCCACGCTGATGAGCTGTTTCTGTTTAATGGATTTTTCTAATAATCTCTGAATCCCCCACGGCAAGAGTGATTGCTGTTCAAACTTTGCCAGACTATTACCCAATGATAAACCTCGCATGAGCAACATCATGCACAACAATTACTCATTATGACATTTGACATATCTGCAGCTAAAATTTCTATTAGTTCAAAATGCATTACACAAATCTATCAAGTCAATCTCATCTGAAAAATTTTCAAATGTCTTGTTATACTCCACATCTTATTAGGACCGGGAAAGAGACACTGCTACTTAGTGAAACAATAAACCTATTACTGTGCTGCCATAGACCCTCCCAACCTCCAACATGCCTAAATCTTCAAAACCCACACTTCAAGCCCTATCAGGATTATATGTTCTAGAAAGGTTAGAAGTGATTTTTCTTTGTCAAACTACTGCTGCAACAGTTTTCCATGACAGCAATAGTCCTGATTAAACTGGATCCCTGAACAAGATTTTTGTACCAGTTGGCTTGTTGAGGGCAGGTCCTACGATTGCTTTGAAAAGCAATGGCAAGTAAAGGTCAGCCAACTTTTCTGAATCACAAAAAGACCTTTTGACAGCTTTGTATCCCTGTGAGAAAACTTTGAGTTATGGGCCTTTCTTATTGACGCGTGTCAAAGATCAACCTTTAACCCAGGCCTCTGCAGCCTGTCAATGGATGCTGTCACATGCCTCACCTGTGAAGGTCTGCAGACAAGGCAGATGATAAACATCTCTTCAGCTGCTCTTTGTGTTTGCGCTCTTTGACCTGGAACTCTCTCGCAGCCTCCGTGGCGATCATGGTTTGTTATGTTCTCTAAGACAGAGACAGGACAGACATGTTGACTTGTAGACAGATGTTTTAGATAACATCCACTGGCAGGAAAGTCAAGTGAGACAGGTCATCTAAAAATCAGCAAATTGTGACACTTAACAATCAGGCAATATTACCCTTAAATACTGTTGTATGTTACCAGAATACTACAAGCTCACTGATTCAACGTTTTCTATGTTCTATATTTTTTAACAGGCTCTTATCTTCACATAGTTCCCCTGAGTGACTTGACATGTTCAAAAGCACAATACCATCTTCCACCACAACAATTGACTTCAATGCAACTTCCATAGCAATCCAGAGAGGCGCTGTTTAACCGATTCTAACGAAATCAATGAAAATGGAAAAATGTGACAGCGACAGAAATTCAAGCCCTGACGTTACAGAGCAATGTATTTAATCTTACAGTTAAAACAGCAATAATAGTTGCAGTGATTAAAGCTCTGCTTCCTCTGAGTACCAGGATAACACACCTCTGATAACAACACAAAAATAACCGCTGTCTATTTAAACACAAGTTAAATATCTAATTAAACGTCCGAGACCTAACACGCAGAGCCACACAAACATACCTACGCAGACACATGTATTTTCTGGTTCTCCGTTGGATTCAGTCTGTACTGGAAGCGGAACACTGTCACTCTCATCTTCCTCTCGCAGCTAGCATGCTAGCGCTAGCTAAGCCAAGCTACTGTTAATACTTAGTTATCTTCTTGAATGCTACACTCTGAATGCGTGATAATAGATGGAGTGGCTAACGATCCGTTATCATGATGTTCAGTAACTAGTATTAGTAAAGAAAATAGATTAACGAGATGACCCACTGACCGATGTTGTTGACATCACTGCTGCACGCTGTTCACCACCTACTAGGACACGGTTTACCAAACAGAGAAGGAGTGGTGGAGTCGTCACAGCCCGGAAGCTGTGGCACATGCGCAGTACAAGTAAGACCGCTTACTCGCAGGCTCTCATAGGATGCTTTCAGGTACCGCAGCGACCCTCGAATTTTTTTTGAAAAACAAACGCACATCATAACGCAATAGGTTTCTAATGTGATGTAGTCGCCCTCTGGTGGTGATGTCCTTGTCTCAGAGAAGATCGCATCACACTTCACATGCTGTATTGTTGTATCGGAGTGATTGTAAGATAACAGATCTGAATGTACCTATGTCATCTTTTTTTCCCTTTTTTTCTTAGATTTTTACAGTTAACATCAGTCAAATTAGATTATTTGTTTTAGTTGGTTTTTTTTTTTTAAAAAGAATCATATGAGATTCAAAAATATAGCTGGAAAATTGATTCTGAGTAACAACTATATGTATCTAACTGGTAAAGCTATAGTTTTACAGCATTTATTAAACAATGTGAAGTAATTTTCCTGGAATGACAGGATAAACAGGAAAACTAACCTATGCTACAAGAAATAAAAAGTGTAAGAATACTTACATCTAAAAAAAAGAAAACACTCCAAGTTACACTGAAACAGACAACAAAAATAAGGCCCTGAAATGACTGAGTGTCTACATTTCCGACAGTCCCTGAAGGCAGCAAGTGAACTTTCCTCCCAACACCGAGCTGACGTCATTGACCCATCCTGCACTATTCCCCGGAGCCTATGATGTCAGTCTAAATGTGAGTGTAAATGTTTGAATCAGCACTGGAGGCAGAAACACAAAGGATGCGAAAAAACAGGTTCTATAGTGAGAGCCACTGCAGGCTGGTGTGGTGCCACAAGAATATTGATCTGAAAATAATGTTAATGTTAAATTCAAAGAAATGCGTTGGTTAACGGACACAAGTATTGTTGAGAATTAATTAACACATTACTGTTGATAAGGGAAACATTTAGGTAGACTGGGTGTAAAGAAACTGCATTTGTATACTTGGTATCTATATGATCTATATTAGTTGTCTAGATTATTCAAGATTGAGATATTTGCACGCACACACACACACACACACACACACACATGAACTGTAAAACTCTGGGCACTAATTCTTACTCTCATCATCTCGACTATGACTATGGCACTGGACTTTTGTTTTTAACTTTTCACTGAGAAAGGAACTTTCTAAAATCCAAGTATTCTGGGAAAATGTAGTTAAACATTTATCACAGATGGTCACACTTAATATTCTATTGAAGTAAAAAGTTTGTATCCTTAGATTTAACCGCAATAACTTTGCCAGAACAACAAAGCAAATGAAAAAGATTGATTTTGCATTCCTCCACACAAGAACAACAGCAACAATTTGCAAAAAGAGGAGATGATATGTCTCCGGTGGGAGTGGTTGACATATACAGTATTATTAAAGGTATACAGAAGGAGTTTGTTTGTATTTGTGATTCATTTATGCCCTTCTTGACCAATAACACCTCTGAATAAAGCAGGATTGTTACATCGGTTACATGGAAATATTGATCCTGCACATTTTATTTTGTCTCTGCGGTTGTATGAGAGCAGGCATGTTTGTACACTGATGTATATGTTCTTATTTAAGCTTGAAATTTCAATAAAAACATATTATAAAATCCTGCACAACACAGCATGTACTAATATTACTATTATAGATACTGCAACACTACACTGATTAACTAAATACTACCACTGAAAATACTAACACTGCTTTTTAGGCACTTTACTGCTGTGTACAATCCAACAACAGACACACAATTTTTTTCATCTTATTTTATATTAACTGTATTTTTTTGTTTTAATACAGGCACTGTCTTTATTCTGAATATGTTTATCAGAATGTATGTAGCTGAAACGCCTGGATTTCAATAAACACATCAAATTAAATCCTCCAAATTAAATCTAGCTTGTGTTTTTTTGTCCTGGTGGGAAACAGACAGTCATGCTTTGAGTGTCCTCCTCCCCAGATGGAGCAGCAGTGAATGTGTGTGTGGTGGTTTGCTGGCACAGTACTAAAATGTGTTTATGTAAGACTGACAGATAAATACACACCTCACATCATGTAATTCCACATTAACATTTCTCTCTATTTGCATACAATCGCACTGTTACAGCACTATTTAAATGTTTGTTTTACACGGTAATTGCTGTGTCACTCTGCTCTGTGCTATATTTAACATCCGCTGCTATTTCTGGTGTTTTTCATCTCCTCTGTGTAAAGGCTTTGCAAGTGACTGCTCTGAGGCAGTGCCAAACACATGGGGCTCACGGGGCTCTCTGTTTATAGCTTCAAATGCACCACCGTTATTACCTTAAAACAGGCCGGGAAAAAAAATTTTAAGAGCAGTGTAGTCCAACAGATTGACACTTACTCAGTTTATTTATAAAATCAAATGGTGTAGACCTGGCTCAGTGAATTTCAAAATGCAGTGTGTAGGAAGAGATACAAAATAGTACAATAGTCAACCAGCACTGACATTTCTATACAGGAAGATCAAGATAACAACATTCTCTACATCTTAACAAGAAAAATAAATACATAAAAAAAAAAGAAAACTCCTTTTTTGACAACACTACCTGATAAAGGGAGTGGGAGAGTTATGGCTCTCGAAAGGACTGTGCCCAAAGTAGAGTGGAGCAACCCGGTGAAACATACAAGTATAGCAGACGACGCCACGTCCCGGTGTCTCAGGACATCTTTACACTGCGACAGCTCAAAAGTTAAAAAGGCACCACACAATACAAGTCACGAGGAGATTTTGCCACACATTTGTAATGCTGTAACCGACAAACTTTAAGGCGGATGTCATGTGCAAAAAACGTCTCGAGTATGTGTCACGCGTACTGTCCAGTGTCCGCTCCAGTGAAGTGTGCTTTGAATCTTTCCTTTCCTGCTGACTTCTTTAAAAAATATCTGAAATGTGAAAGATTTAAAGAATGATTGCATTTTCACTATGTTGCTTGGTATCACAGGCATATTCCAGGCTTCCAGGAGTGGCAAGTGAGAGGGGCAAAGGGGAAGTGGGGGTGTGGCTGGAGGAGGCCTCGCTGTGGGTTTAGTTCCTGTAGCTTTTCCGTCCCTCGCCCTCCTTGAGGAAGGTCCATATGAGGGTGTTGACGATGTCGGGCTGGTCCTGCTGCAGCCAGTGGCTCGCCCCGGAGATGATGTTGAGACGGAAATGATTCCTGATGTAGAGGCGGCAGGCCTCTGCCATTTCCTGCTCCAAGAAGGCGTCCCGCTCTCCCCACAGCAGCAGCACCGGAGACCTGACGTGGTTGTGGCTCAGTGGGAGGGAGCTGAGGGGAGAAAGCAGCAAAGTTAAAGTTCTGTTGTATGAGAAATTTAAAAGGGAAAATGCAACCAGTAAAAGTCACAGACAGATAACAACTGGCCTTAGGTTTTACTATTTTTCTCACAATTCTTCTCTGAGGAAAATACAAAGCACTCCACCATCATAATCCAGCCACACTGATGGACCATGGTGCCCAATCCTGGTCCTTGAGGGCCACTATCCTGCATGTTTTAGATGTATCCCTCTTCCAACACACTTGATTCAAATGATCAGGATCGTTATCAGGCTTCTGCAGAGCTGATGATGAGCTGGTCGTTTGAATCAGGTGTGTTGGAAGAGGGACACATCTAAAACATGCAGGGTAGGGACCCTCCAGGACCAGGATTGGGCACCATGGTCCATCAGTGTGGCTGGATTTCAGGGTTTTTTTGGCCAGGATCCCATCCTCTGATCTTCCCCCAAATTCAATCAGTCATTCTGTGGGTGATCTCTCAGAAAACAAAAGAAAAGAAAAGAAAACTGAGATGTGTTCATAAGTTTGAGACAAATAAACCAATACGGGTGAAAACATAACTTCCTTGGCAGAGGTAAAAATCTGATGGTTCTGTGAGGATTCTCAGTCATCCTGGTCATTGTCCAAATTAAATCTAGACAGAAATTAAATCCCTGGTTTTTAGAAGAAGTGAAGATCAACAACTTCTCAGAACTGAAGAAGTCTCTTGGATTAGAGGTGAAACATTTTCAGGGATCTACAACAAAGACAAAGAGTCTAGTCTGTTCATAACCACCTGAAGATGTGGATCAATAGTATTTGATCTACTGGATGCAGCTGCCAGGCAGAATTTGTATAAGGAAACGCCTCAATAAACCCATATCGGGGCAGCAGATAAGTAAACTGTGCAAAGCTGACACCAACAAGCAGCTGCAGTTTGAGAGATCAGGTTAAACTCTGGCAAAAGAGAAAAAGAAAAGAAGTGAGTTAAAAAAAAAAACACCTCAGGTCAGTAAAAATAGAAAAAAATGTAATCTGCAGAGGTATAACTCTACTTAATGAAGCTTCGTTAGGAAAAAATAATCTTTTAAATTGTGAGCAGTGGCTCAGAAGAAAGTGAAGTACAGCAGTAGATCAGCAGTGCAGGTCAAAGTGGATGTGCAGAGGAAAGACCACTTCGTGAAATATCAAATAAGTCACTGCAGATGTGGTCAGACATTGTTTCATGCCAGGCAACTTTATACGCTACAGAAAAAAGATTAATCCTGCATGCTGTCATAAATATTGATTGCACAGTTGTGTATCTGTGTGTAAACATAATGGTCTAAATCTGTTATGTATGATAGTCCTGAGCATCTTTAATAGCCACTGTACATATTCAATTACTCTAACTAAATAAATAGAGTATTTTATTCTTTGAGTAAATTAAATCTTTCATCAATATAAATATTTCCCAGCACAACATGCAGAATGGATTGTGTCCATATGGACTTACATAAGGTTGCTTAAAACTTTAGTCTGTCCTAAAATGCTGCTACTGCTGCACCATGTGGTGTGATTAGCTGCTCTGGTCCCCGAGGAGATGGTACACATGCAACAGGACCCAGCATTTTAAATCAAACCTTAGATCTTCTGTCTACGCTACATACAGACACCTCCACTGTCTGGACTTCTGGCAGTGTCACGGTGAGTGGCAGGATTGCATAATTGGCTTTTTTACAGCACAAGAAGCAATCTCAGATACTGTGACACCAGGGTCTGTTTGAAGAATGCATTTCTAAGATCTTCTTCTTCTCCTTTTTTGTCGTTTGCCAACTTTTCTCTCAGTCGAGCAGAAAAAGATGTTTTTAGAGATGCCAGATTTATCCTGTATCCAAGCACAAAATCTTCCTGCTGTTCAACTGGTTATCATTAAAACACACACACACACACACACACACACACAAAAAAACAACTAATCATGAAACTCACATGTAGTGCAGAGTACAGAGAGGTCTACGTGTAAAAGGGAGGGATGGATGGATGGATGGATGGATGGATGTCAACTGTGTGTTTATCTATTTTTGTGTCCTGAGTGTTTAGGTTCACTGTGCATTGTGGAGAGACTAATTGGCCATGGGTCAGTGAGATTTTCTTTTACATAAGCATAAAAAAAGCTATTCAGAAATAACTCATTGCCTGAGATGGGAGCAGATGGCGTGCTCAGCCATGCATGTGCAGTTCACATGTCAAAAATGCATGCACTTAGATTCCCTTTGATCTGATCTGTGCGGATCACTGTTGGCCAGCTTGACGGTCTCACATGTAAAACTGAAGATATAAATACATGTAAATATTTGATGGTATTGTGCCATTAACAGGGGAATAGGTTCAGTCTCCTGTCCCTGCAAAGCTCTGACAGTAGATGGCGTTACAAAATCTGTACTGAACAATGTATATGTACAATACTCACTATATAACATGTTTTTTTGGAAAGCAAACATTATAAACCATTAAGTGACTTTGTTATCACACTGTACATCAACCATCACAAAAAATCATTGACTAAAAAAGCATCTAAAAGTAGTGCAGTGGCAATGAAATGGTCTCCTATGGCAACAGCATGCCTCCTCCAAAAGCTCCTGCATAACGTTTGATATGACAGTGATGAACTGCATTATACTTCAGTGCAAATTTGATATACTTTACATCAGTGTTTACTTTTAATGCTGCTTTACACTACTACTACAATTCAGAGGGAAAACCTGTGTGATTGCACCAGTTACAGGTCGATAGTGAAGGTGCCTCACACTAAGAAATGCTGGGATGTGTCTACCCAGAACTGGTATTTATTAGAGTGACTACAATTATTTTATAATATTTTATTTTATTATTTTAAATAGACTACTATTTTCTCAGGCGTGGGGGTTGCTGAGCTAGTGTTTGGGGCCAACATCACCTTTCAAGTGTCCTTTCAAGACCAGGGAGAAGTAGATGGGGGTGTGACAGGAGCTTCACAAGATAAATTATGACACTACCCATTTTTGTCTGTTCTGTTTTTGTATTTCATTAGGTGAACATTGTCCTCTTCCAGTTTGCATGGGGTGTTAGTTCACTGTAGGTTCACCACTCGTAGACAGATGGTGAAGGTCACATCCACATGTTCACATGAATGGAAAAGGAAAAATCCAGTTCTGCTGCAAGATCAAGAACTGGATGTGTAAATTGGTCCAACCACTGGACAAGCCATACACTCACTGGCCTCTTTATTAGGTGCAGCTGTTCAATAGCTTGCTAACACAAATAGCTCATCAGCCAACCACATGGCAGCAACTCGATGCATTTAGGCTCATAGACGTGGTGTACAGAGTTCAAACCGAGCATCAGAATGAGGAAGAACAGGGATTTAAGTGACTTTGAACGTGGCATGGTTGTTGGTGCCAGACTTTCTGGTTGGAGTATCTTAGAAACTGTTGATCTACGGGATTTTACACACAACCATCTCTTGGGTTTACAGAGCATGGTCCAAAAAAGGAAAAATATCCAGTGAGCAGCCTTGTCAGAGGTCAGAGGTCAGAGGTCACAGGAGAACGGGGAGACTGGTTTGAGATGAGAGAAAGTCAACAGTAACTCAAATAAACACTCCCACGGGCAAACTCTGAGCCCCCTAGGACCAAGTAAGCATCGTTTAAACGCCACAGCCTCCCTGAGTACTGCTGCTGACCATGTCCAGCTCTTTATGACCAGTGTACACATCTTCTGATGACTGCTTCCAGCCAGATAATGTATGATTATCACAAAGCTCTAATCATCTTAAAGTGGTTTGCTGAACATGACAGTGAGGTCACTGTACTCCACCGGCCTCCACAGTCACCAGACCTCAGTCCAGCAGAGCACCTTCAGGATGAGGTGCAACGGCAGGTTTGCATCATGGATGTGCAGCCGACAAACCTGCAGCAACTGTGTGATGATGTCATGTTAATGTGAATCAAAATCTCTCAGTGTTTCCAACACCTTGTTGAAACTACCATAAAGAATTAAGGCGGTTCTGAAGACAAAGGGGGTCTGACCTGGTACTAGCAACATGTACCTAATAAAGTGGCTGGTGAGTAGATAAAGACAGAAAGAATAAAAAATTCTGAAATTTCTAAAAACCAATTGTTGACATCCTCTGTCTTGGTGAGAGTGAATCCCCACCTGAAGACATTCCTGTAATAGTTGAGGGCTCCCGTCAGAGCTCCTGGCTGAGACAGTGCATACAGGTAGGCCTCCAGGTCCTCTGCAGTCAGCCATCGGCCCTTCCTCCCGATCCCTGTGTTGCGGCTGGTGAACAAAGCCTTCAGGGCCTGCGAGCAGAGACAGCAGCAAAAATGCCAGTTTAGACAATTTGATCTTAGGAAATATTTTACAGAAGGACATCCGTGTTGCAGTAACATGAGTCAGAAAAAGTATTTCAGTGGCGAAATCGGCTCTGGCGACCTTCAGTCGCAGCCCTGGCGCTCTGATTTACTGCTGGCTCGGCAGCGTTACATGCTGTGCCGCTACTTCTGAAAACTACAACACAGCAGAGGCATATGGCAACGCTCTTGCATTTAATTAGCGAAAGTCTGAAATGCTGGAGAACACTTCCAAGATTAGATGAAAAAAGGCCATTTAAATAAAGAAAAAATTTAAATAGTGACACATTTCAGAAAAAAAAAATATACACACACACTCCCTTATGAACCTATATGAAAACTATAGCCACTTAGCTTGCTGTAAAACAAAAAAAAGCTGAATAAACATATAAAAAACAATTATTTTTTATGAGTAGGGTCTATATTGATTAAACAATGAGACATTATGTGTGAATAAGTTGTTACTTTCGGACGTGGCCAAGCTAACTCACTAGTGTTTGTTTCTACTGTTCATGCAAAGCTAAGCTAACCAAATGCTGCTGCACTTCAAAAACAGGGTCTGACCAATTTATCAACCAATTTGTGCTTCTTACAGATACTGTACATCTGTATTTGGTGGATATGTTTTCTCTTTTCTCAGGTAATGCTGAAAAGGCTGGTTGGGCTTTTTTAGACTATGTTTGTTCAGCTGTGACAACGAGCTTAATGCAAAATCTCAATTCTCAATATTCAAAATATTTGAATTTTACTAATTTTCTGCTGCTTCATTCTATTCCACCAATGGAGAGAAATATTTTAATTTTCATTCTACTGCATTTAGTTTTTTTTTTAAATTCATCTATAGTCACGACTTAGTTTTGAGATTAATATTTCACCAAACAGGCAGTGAACTATAAGATTACTTCTCCAAAGACAGGGATGCTACAATGTACAATAATATCATAGTAATATCCTTTAATAAAGCTATTTGTTTAGGAAGACAAGTATCTGAAGACCCTTATAGAGTCATACCTGTGTGAAATAGGTGAACTATTGTATCACTCCCAGAAATCCTATAATGCTTAGACTGTAATATTTAGTAAGCAGATAAAGAACAATGGCTGCAACTTCAATTACACTGAAAAAACTGCTTATTTGTAGCCAATAGTTAAATAACTGGTACAACTAAAGAAATTTTGGAATGATAATAAAACAACAATGATCAGGTTTCAATATTGTAACTAACTATATGGCAGAATTTAAATAATATGAAGGTCATTAGAGATGAGAGTAAGTTAAAGTCCACATTATCATTACCAATGACAGGGTCAGTGTATAATTTAGTAATTAAGTATAATCGACTTGTTTCCTGCAGGATAAGTTGATCATATTGTTTGTTCCAATCATCTCCTTCCCAGCAGGCTATACTTAGAGTTTGCACTGATGCGAACACTAAAAATAGACTGACACTGTAATAACATACACCGATGGATAACCATACAAACACACACGCACGCACACAGACACACACACACAACCTTGACCTTGATAGTGCTTAAGCCCACACATTACAGACCACCTTGAAATCATTGATGGAGAGCATGAGCTCTGGGAAGCGGGGCAGCTGGAAGAAGAAGAAATGACTGGATTTCAGCAGCTGGCTCGGGTGACGCAGAGCGTAATCTGGCAGGAGGAGAGGAGAAAGGAGAGGAGACTTTCAGTTTTTTCGACAGTAATTAAAGGGCAAGTTTGCACACACTGCAAGGTCACGGACGTGATAACTCTGCCTCTCTGTTTGCACCAGTTAAACCAGCTGTTCCAGCTTCATATTAGCCTTCTGTAATTAGCTTATCATCCTCCCCTGAAGGCAGAAGAGAACTTGCCAGATGGAGGCAAACATGCAATTGAAGTAATAATACTTCCTAAATTAATGATAATAATTATGGTAATAATCCTAGAGCCAAACCAGAGTCTCTCTAATTAGTCTGAAGAAAATTGGTTTTCTTCCAACACAAAGAAGAAGAATGTCTGAGGATCAGCTTAGAGTGAAATCCCACCTGTGAATACAGACGGATGGGGACAGTTCAGGACAATGAGCTTTGTCACCATCTCGGGGTAGTGAATGGCGAACAGCCACGCTACGGTCCCGCCCCAGTCGTGGCCAACAAGGCAGCATCTGTTGTACCCTTGGAACAAAAGCATATGCAAATAACAACAGTTATTGCCACAGAAACGGCCCTCTAGCTGTTCAATGAGGAGCTGGGTGTCTGTGCTGATGTTAGGAAAAAAAAAATGTTGCTGCCTGAAAATCAATACTGTTCTCACTACTTCATTGCTGGCTTTCTCCCTCAGAGGACATTTACACCAATCAAATGGATGTATTTCATGACATACAGCCAAATGCAGAGCAAGGTCGGGGCATCAGCCTGATCACATTACTGTTCCACTACCTATAAAATAATCCCCTTACCTGCTAGCACCATTTAACCCTGCTTACATAAATCAACACAACAAGCCTCATCTCAACACAGATGTTATACATGCTACATGAGGAATGGTCACTTCTGGGAAAATGTGGCCGTTACTGCTGTGCGTCTTTAATTTATTGGCTGCTTACTGATGAAAACTTAAATTTGTCATCAAAATAATTAGCAGCACTTGTTTACTGTGAATGTGGACTGCAGTGTGGGCTGTACAAGCTGATGTAAAGAGGCTCCCTTGCAGTTCAATCACAGATTAGAGGACAGCAGTTATCGTAGGATCAGTGCAAGCCTCCTTCCACTGAAACGACCATTAAGTGAATCATTTGCGCAGCAATATGCAGCATTAGTGAGTACTTAGCTCCTCAAGGCCTGTTAAGCAATTGACAATGACAGCCATGACAATGCAAGAAGCTACAAGACTTTTATAATTTAAAAAAAAAAAACAACACTTTTCTGAGAAAGTAAAATGTACAGTCCTCTACAGCTCCTCTGGGTTGGACTCCCACTGGGTTACAACTGTAAGAGCTGTTACACACTTATTTAAAGCTGCGCTGCTCAACATCTTTAAAACACCAGTAGATATATTTGAAATGTGCAATGAGACAGTGGTTGCTCATAATGATAAACCTGAGGTTCCCCTCATCTCTACAGCGCATTTTAGACCCCATCAGGTTTGCTGCTATTCTCATTGTTGTGGTTAAGTTTCACTTCTGAACAGCCTCATATGCTGACAACACTCTGAGAAACATGTCCAGCACCACACAGCAAACCAAGTGTGCAACTAGCTGGTGAACATAGTGCAAAACATTAGCACCTGAAGGGACAGTCAAGTGCCTCAAAAGGCCAAAACAGAGATAATTAGACTTTCATTAAAAATAAATAAATAATGAAAATATTCAGCCATTAAAAGAAAAGGGGATTTTAAGGGGTTTCAGGATATTTTGTCAAATGCTCTAATCTTGCCCAAAATGTAATCAGTGGTTCCTTGGATCATACTCAAATCTCTCCAAACAAAACAAAAAAATCACCAAGATATGTTCAGCAGTTTTTCTGCTAAGAGACACAAATACAAACAAATAAACCAACATAGGCAAAAACACATCCTCCTTTGAGGAAGCAATAATATGTCGTATTAAACAACAGCTTACAACTTGATCCATTCTACTGATTCTACAAACACTGAGTCCTGCATGTTTAAAAAGGTCACAACAGTTAACTGATACTTCTATTTCTGGGTATAACAACAATACTAGTTATTTGCTGATATCTGTAATCGTTCACTGCAACCAGTCAAACATCTAGGTTTTCAGCAGCAACTGTTTCTCCACGTTATCTGAAGCACTTTGCTGAGAGGTCAAACTGCATCTGTGAGAGCACCAAGAACTGTTACCAGCTTCTTTCTTCCAGATACAACCTGGAGGTGTGGGATTGTCTGACCACTCAGGTTTCAAGCCCACATTGTGCTTCATTTCAGCCTGAGATGCCAGATCTACACCTACAGTCATAAGTGTATTATCAACAACCAAAACTTTAAAATCAAGACAAGGGCTGTAATGAACCAGGATTTTTCTTTCATACTGAATGAACAGGACTATGCAGAAGACATGGCCATCTCAACTCTTTCTGTTTTCTTGTAATTGGCCCTAAAACAGCTACTTCAACGCGTCTGAATCTGAAGTGACAGGTGTGAAGGAGAAGACAAAGACAGAGCTCCCAGACACTGTCCACTGTATTCAAATTCATTATCTTCACTGACATTTCCACAGATTACCTGACAGAGCATGTGAGCAGTGCTGTGACAGAGGGACCTGTGTTGGACAATAAAAACAAAAAAAAAAAGAAAGAAAAGAAAACAATGTGTTTCTGGTGAGATAATCATTAGCTGATGCTGGTATGTGCAGAGCGCCTCAGGCCAGCTCCCTTATGTGTTAGCATACAGTCAGCAGGCTGTGGGCTCTGTATCTGCACAATGTCCCATGTTCACTAAGAATGAGTCACAGGAAGTTTGTCATGCCATGCTGCAGGCCTGAAGGCTGTCCGCCGCTTAGGACTGATAAACAAGTTTATTTTTGACCTAAGAAGCTGTCAAAACATTGTCCACTCTTATTTTAACATTAAGCACGCAGCCCTCCTGTGTTGTCTCACCGAGGTACTCCACGATGTCCTTCACGTCGGTGACCAGGTAATCGAAGCGGTAACTGTCGGTGGAGAGCGGCAGGTCGGACTCCCCGTAGCCCCGCATGTCGATGGCCACCACACGAAATTCACTCTTAAACTCACGCAGCTGGTAGCGCCAGGAAAACCTGAGGCACACACACAGATCAAACAACAATAACTCTTTATTACTTCAAGCTTTTTGTTAACACATGAAGTGTAAGGCCTCGTGAGACCTTTTTAATACTGCATCATGCGATTTTGAGAGCTGTTATACTATCAAAGCAGGAGATTTTTTTTGCTTAATTTAATGAAATTGTTGGCATTTGTTACATCTATCTGTACTTTCCAGCTACAAACTTATAGTTACCTTCACCAAGGGGGTTATATGTTTGCTCACTTTGGTTTGTTTCACAGACTGTAAATACAAGATGGACATAGTCACCAGGCCACAAAAGCGAAGCCAACGCAGGAGTGTAAAAAAAGTGCAATACCGCCAATGGCCACTAGTTGCTGGCTCAAAACCCCCCCCAAAAAAACCAACAACAACTCTGGCTCCAGTTGACTTCAACTCAAACATCTTCATCTTCAATCATGAAATTTCAAGTAGATATTAAGCTCTAAAAAGAATAATATTTGGGGCCTGGTTAGTTTTATCCACAGCTCTGGTCTCCAATGATTTACAGTTGGTTTGGAAGCTCATTCATCAGTGAACCTGAGTCTCATACACATTGAACAGTGTCCTTGGGATCAAGGAACAGACCCACCTGCTCACTCCCCTCTTCATGTCCAAATATGGTCACTTCTGTCTCCAGAAAACCAACATGGGATCATTCAAATGCCAAACTCCCGGAGTCCACAAACCAACGGGTGACATCACGGTGATGTCCATCGCAAATATGCAGTCTGTGATTTGCAATTAGCAATATTAATTCTTAATACTTCACCTGTTTAATGGTAAATGGAGTATATTTATATAGCTCTTTCATGACCTTAGCTAGGTCCCCAAGCACTTTACAAGGCAACTCATTCACCCATTCACACACACTCACACACCAGTGGCTACAGAGCTGCCATGCAAGGTGCTAGCCACAATTGAGAGCAACTTAGGGTTCAGTGTCTTGCTAAAGGACACTTCAACATGTGGACAGGAGGAGCTGGGGATCGAACCCACAACCTTACGATTCACAGGCGACCCGCTCTACCAGCTGAGCCACAGCAAATTAATACAGTCAGGGCATGTGATCCTGACTGAAACAAATGCCGACCAATCCCTATCGACTATAATGAGCAAATGTTTTAACAAAACAGTTGCTACTGCACCACAAGAGGGCGACAGTGTTCAGTCTATGGCATCAGTACAGCTGGATTATTCCAGAGGTTTGTCTTCTCCGAGAGCTTTTTTAGTCTGTAACATTAGCTGGACTCAGAGAAGTGGCACAGCATAAACCAATTTGTTTCAGTTTGATTAAATATTCAAATTTTCTATTCAGAGATGCTGATTATTTTAGCCACTGTAGCAGCAGTGGACACAACATGTCCACATTGAGAACATTCCCAACTTTTGAAAAGAATTTTTAGACTTTATACCATTAAAAGACTTTTTAAAAACGACATTGGATTCAATCTTGACTTACAGGCCTGCAGATTTATTCACCCAACAGAATCTAGTTTTACAATTCTCCTTATTTCACTGACACTCGCAAGATTGTGTAGCAAACGATCGACTTTCTCCCAGAAATATTGCCTGCTGTCATTTTAATGAGGTGCTCAGGTGATTTATTATTCCATACAGTTGCTAGGCACAGATAAAAAGAGAATAGTCAAAGCCGATGCAGAAGAAGTGGAGATATCTGGACGTTTAGCTGCTAATATAGCTTCAAAACCTCCAGATTCCTACATTTCCACAATGCAATTAGATAACAGCTTAAATTACTTTCTCTCTGCAGAGCAAATCTGCATGTCCCTCCAACTCCAATCTCCCAGTTTGTGACACGGGCCTTCTGTTAAACATTTGGAGTCTCGGAGCCCAAACAGCACATTATGCAACTGTTTTCACAGACTGGATAGTGCTGCTTGTGATGAATAAGCTGAATCTGATGTCGAAAACTGGTGCAGTGCTCCTTTAAGCAGCGCCCATTAACGCCACTTTAAAGTCAGTGCAAATTTGAGATAGTTCCAAACCAACTTTGCAAACTTTTCTTTAAAGCTAGCACTCAGCTTTCTTTCCAGTTGGGTGAAGGTCACCCCTGGATAATAGAAGCTGTTTTAGATTCTAATCCACCCACTGATCATGTGGACTGGGATGACTTCCTAATTGAAGATCTTGTCTGCTGCACTGTAGATGCTCCTCATCAAGCTTGAAATCCACCCTCCTCCTCCTCCTCCTCCTCCTCCTCCTCAGCCTAGAGAGAGGAAAAACCAAGATGCAGAGCCCTGCCTGTGATTCTGATGAGTCAGGATAAGATCCCGGCACTGAACCCTCACATCTTAGAATATAGATGAGGTTTGAAGCTAAGTAAGCCCCTCGGACCCCTACACACACACACACACACACACACACACACCTAAAAGGAGGAATTAGCACATTTCTTTCAAAGATAATGTTAAGAGTTCTTTTCGAGCACCTCACTCTCAGCACAGTTCATCACTCCTGTGAAGAATAAGGCAAGCGAAGCTGAAAGAGCTCCCGTCCACCGTTAATTAATCCCTGTCCCGTCCACAGCTTAGATAGTATGTTAGAGATATGGACAGGCTTACAGCTCTTGACAACCTCTTTGGCCCCGATCCAGGGGCAACGCTCAACATCATTTTTCATCTCATATCAGGAGGAAGAGATCTTGAAAGCTTTGGACCCCTTTCCACTCTCGCCGATGGCAAATCATGTCTGTGCTGGGCTGTCTGTGGATTTGTTTTTTGCAGCCCCGGGAGTCAGGCCACAGAGATTTAATAGCGCTGCTGAAACATTACAGTAGGAGAGTTCTCATAGTCGAAGGAATTTGTTTTTTTTTTTTTTTTTTTTTGAGACAAGTGGCTGATGCAATGAACACCGAGCAATTGCACAGAACTAAATTTTTCAGTCTGCTTTGCAGCTGAGTGCAGAGGAGCTCCCACGTTTACCACAACCTCGTTTTCCCTTTGACCTACCAGAACTCGGGGAAGCCGTGCAAAAACAGCATGAGTGGCTTTCCTCTCTCTCCAGCTGCAACATAGTGAAACCTAAGGCCAGACTCCTGGGTGGAAAGAAGACACACAGAAACACATTTATACATAAAACACTGAGCTGTCAGTCTGACCTGAAGGCACTTAGTGGATACAGCAGAACAGGTCAGCACTCTTAGAATGACTGCTAGTGAGCAGCATGGAAAACAAGTAGAAAGAAGACAGCTTGATATCATGCACATTGTGTATGTAACTCTCTCTGATGCTGCTGCTGCAGAAGACTAAAAAATACAGAAATGTTTGCAGATATCTACATATACATTATACAGAGAAATCATATGTATGACAAAAACTCGCACACAAGATGATTAAACTTTGTAAATTTACATCTAATCCTTCTGAAGAATCTATAAATATGCAAATATGTTTCATTTCAAAGAATTCAACTGCATAACAAGTGGTGGCCCCAATGTGTCAGGCTGGAGGTTGGTGAAAATTACATAAAGTGATGCACATCTACAATATCACATTAAAAACAGACAGCAGGAGCTGTAACTCTCAGGATCAGTTAACAAAAAGCTTGTGAACATCATATATATTTTATAAAGGGTTTAGAGCTGAAAATGATCTGAGTCCAGTCTCTAGGATGAAAGGATTTACTGTTTTTGTGTCATACATCATTGTAAACTGAATATTTGGGGGTTTGGGGTTGCTGGTCGAGCAAAACAAGACCTCTCCACACCTCTCTGTTAGCTCTGCAGAAGGCATATGGTGACAGTTTGTCAGATCGTTCCTGCCTTGGGGTTACAGATGAAAATGAGCAACTATGCTACAATCTGGCACATTCACAGTTCATATAGATGTATATGATTGTCCATTAATGTGCATTATCCTGAATAAAAAATTAATAGTAATAACAGCAAGAATAACAGGTAGATTCATTGATAATGGCCTGTTGCAGCCTTAAAACAGCTAAAAAAACCATGATTTTAACAACCTTAAAGATACTTAAACAGAAATGAAAGTGTAAACTGCAGAAGTGCGTACAGTTGTGGTTTCAAGTTCCCACAGTTTACGTGTCTAATTTGCATATTGGAACACGATTGGCTTCTGGGGCACTTATGATGCCACAAAATACTGCACGTGCATTCATTCCTTTAACTGAGATTTACAGCCAGCAGCCTTTGGTCAAAGTCATAATTATGCATCCTGCACAGTGAAGATCAATCATCCAAGAGAAGTAATAATAGCACAACATACATCTATTTTTGGGGAGCACAACCAAGTGTTCTGACCACTAACTTCTTTGTGCCATCACTCATGATCCAGGGGTCACTTTCATTGTGTTCGTTCTGCTTGGTTTAGCGGCTAAATTTAGGATCAAGCTGCAGGTGATGCAAACTAATAACATCAGCAGTAATGAATACACTACATTAAGAATTCAGCAGTGTGGGACAGCTGCCTGTACATACTGGAGACCAAGACAGAACAGCAGAAGCTGCATCATATGTCTAACACGGTGCTAAATAATTCTCTTCACGGATTACATCACGCTGTAATGAAAAGCCTCTCGTTAAAAAAGGAAGTTGATATAAACAGGAAGGCACTAATACAGGTCAGATTAAAGCTTACAGGGTAGTTTTAAGATTCTGTTGTTCACTTTTAGATTTTTATGTCTATGAATTGAGTTCTCTTCCTCTTACTTTAACAATGTTATCACTTGGATCAGACTGGTTTGCAAATCCATAATGAAGCAAATTACATAAAAAACAAGCTTTTTCTAGGGTTATTTTGACAGATCGAAAATCCCTGCCCCCCCACTTGTTTTACAAAGTGTTTCTAATCTGAACTACATTGCAGATTTTTATTACGTTTCAGGATTTTGTGACTGATAATACAAAAAACACCTCTGATCAGTGGACAGGCATCAAATATTTGCTGTATTCTGGCAATATGTTTTGCTTTTCCTTCTCTTTTCTTTGTGTTAGTGGGTGTATGAGGTTCAAAATCCTACTTCACTTGCACCATCCACATGCAAACACAAGTCATATTTTCCTTTAGTTTCATGCATTGTGTAGGTTTTTAATCAGATGCATTTCCTTGTGCAAAAACTCAAACAAAACTGCCACCTGCAACACAGCTGAGTGTTCTTGCAGTAAGACGGTGTAGTTAACACGACTCTGGCTGCAGACGGATGTAACTAAGCACTGTACTTTTTGAGGAGCTTGTACATTAAGGATTTTCATATGATTGATTTACTAAAGTGTGACACATTGCATACAGATCTTGCTTCTTACTTATTAATTAATAAAATAATATGTGCTAAAACAAAGACCATCCTGCTCTACCCTGAGTTTATGTAGTTGTGATACATTTTTCCTGCCACTGAGCGAATTGTATTATTTATACTAAAGTGAAGGATGAGAATAATTGTTTCACCACTGCTAGATCTCTGGTTGAGGGAGGTTTTTTGTGACAGACATGCCTTGGTATTTAATTACATAATCTTGAACACACACTGTAGGTTGGTAGTTAGAGGCTGGCAGCCCGCTGCTCGCACAGACGTGAGGCGGAGGAGCTGTTCTCTCAGCACCACCTGAGCTCAGCGCCAGCAAACCGTGACTCCACCGCAGACGTCTCCGGAAAATCATCATCATAATAAAAATAAAAAACACATCACAGCCTCGTGATTTTGCTCAAACATCAGGCCCCGTTTGCCTTTTCACGACACTGCACTGCAGAAAGGTGTTTTTATTATTATTATTATCATTTTCTAATGTGAACATCCTGCACAGCATGCATGACACACAATGGGCTTTTTCCCCTATTACAGGAACCAGACACCTTCAAGTGCATGTGTGCATGTGTGTGTGTGTGTGTCTTACCTTTATCCTAACATAACAGTGGGTTCCCAAGGACGTGTCATTCAGACAAGCCGGGGGAGTTTCACGAATCACCCATTGGAAGGTTGTTGTCGGCCTCAAGACGATGTTCCACCAAAGTTTCAGCAGGGCTACGACGGTGCACACAGCACAATAACCGTAGATCAATGACCAATACCCCAAAACTCTGATTTTCAGCGCAAGTCTGATCACAAATATGACCAAGTTGTGGAGCACTCTCGCCATCTTTACATTGCCGCAGGAAATCAATCCGGATCACGTTGCCTATTGATTTCTTTCTGTTAATTGGTCGTTTCTGTGTAAATAGCGCGCTGACAATGCCGTTGTTTCGTTAGCGGCGCATACGCACGACTGTCTGAAGGGAGGATCCCAACAAGCGGCTGAATGGGACGGTGGCGAGAGCATCACGTCAGATTTTACGCTTGCGTGTGACAGCGGTGCTTGTTTAGCAGGAGACGGTGTTGTTGACTATACAAGGCAAGTCCAAAATCGAGCAATAAAAGCCCGTTTACATGCAGGGCTTTAACCAGTGATTTCAGCGCAGCTAAGAGGCGCTGTTCTGTGCAGGCGGAGAGAAACAAGCCCCGAAAATCACTGCAAAGCAGCACGGCTTCACTGCACGCTGCTGTTATGGCAACAACACCGCCATAAAAACATAGTGTGCACCTTCAATAGTATGATTATTACTGTGTTAGTATAATAATTACAGTTATGTTAAAGCGTCTCACCGGGCCGTTCCTGAACAATAAGTGGCGGCTACGCGACTTAATTAGTAGGTATGGCTGCGCATTGATATGTTAATAAGCTGTAATGCGGTCACAGGTGTGACACAGTCAGGTCCTGTAAACCACACACACAGCTGAGCAGGTCAATTAGTCCGTTAGAAAACACAACCCGAGACAAAACACACTTACGAAGCCACTTAACCAACTTCGGATTAGGTTAATCCCTCACATGACTGGACAGATGTAGAGATTAAGACCTTTATACTCTCAATGTGTGGAGGCACGGAGCTGGCAAAATATGATAAAATAGGCCTACCTGTTAAAAAAAAAAAAACAACTAAATAAAGACATTTAAAATATTAAAGTTTTTTTTAATAGATTATAGGAAAAGTGTTTCATTTATTAAAAGTTGTTTTAAACTTCAAACTAGAATAAAGAACTTTTTACATAAATAGCTAAATGTAGACAATTTCCCCAGAAGGGGATAAATAAAGTACTGTCATATCTTAAACACTGTCCTTACATAGTGCCTTTTACAACTTTAGAGCTTAGACCTACAAAGTGCTTTAAGATTTTTTTAAATTTATTTATTGATTTATTTTTTAACCTTGTATGTTACCCATTCACACACCAGTGGAGACAGAGCTACCATGCAAGGCACTAGCTAACGTCAGGAGCAACCATAGACTATAAGAGATGGACATAGTCACTGTAGGGATTTAAATGTGGCCATGTTGGTTTTTTGGAGCCAGAAGAGACCATATTTGGATATGAAGGGAGGAGTCAGGAGGTGGGTCTGACCCTTGAATCTTCCCTTTTTTTTAAAACCCAGATAGCTACTCAATGATAAAATGGTTTTCAGGTGAACCGGAAGATTAATAAGAAGAGTTGATTTTAGCTAATGACACCAGAATGACTTGTGGAATTTGTTTTTTTGACTGAGTGTGCCATGATTGAAAATGGCAATTTTTTTTAAAATTTAAGTCAATTGGAGTTGGAGTTTTTTTTGGAGCCAGCATCCAGTAGCCATCAGTGGTATTTCAGATTTATTTTAATTTTTTGAATTTCCACATTGGCTTCACATTTTAAAATCAGTGGCTGCATTCAGTGTCCTGCTCAAGGAGACTTCAACATCTGAAAAAGAGGAACCGGGTTTCAACTACCAACCTTAAGATTTGAGGGTAACCCACCTGACCACCAACCTTGTGCCAAATGACTATTCATATGTTTAATTCAAGCTCTTGACTAAGGGGTTCGCACAGAGTTGATCAGGTCAGTCAGCTTCAGGTAAATTTCTCTTTTATAGCTCAAAACCTGGTGTCTGTGGTGACCTCCCACATGAGAAAACGTCAAGAGAGCACAAATCTTCACTAAGGCATAAGCCAGCTGCACTGATGCTATAGATTGAACACTGCTGCCCTCTTGTGGTGAAATAGCAGGAGTTTTGTTAAAACATTTGACCATTATTGCAGACAGGGGTTTTCAGGACTTTTTTTTAAATGTAGAATCTCTGATCCTGGTCAGATAGATCATGGCTTGGATTTATGACCTTATCATTCATGCCAGATTATTGCAATCACATTTTCATCTTTTACACAATCTCACAAAGCTTCTATTATTCAGTGTGTAACAACATACTCACTGGATGCAAAGTTACTATTTTCCAGATAAAGACATTCGCTCCAGTTAAGAAGCCATATGGAATATCTTTAAATATATTTTTAGAGGAAGATTGCAGGAGAAACTAAAGTTAGATTAAGTGTTTTGAACCTGAACAGCCACTGGGAGGCAGTATAACAAGAGGGTGAGGTTTCAGGCCAGGTAACAGGTCAGCTACGAGTCTCACAAATGAACTGCACTTTATGCTAGGCCGACCTTGCAGGAGTTGGCTGTGATTTTCATCATGAAATGATATGCAGAACAACTAACAGAATTAGAAAATGTATAAGAACAAGATTACCAATAGCCTGTGCATACCACTAACCAGATCCACAACTTTTATAATGCGTGGGGTGAATCTGCATCTGATGAGCTGCACTGCAATTATAATTTGCTGTAATAATAAAGTGATATACCTCATTTAGTGAAAATAGCTTTATTATTCTGAGTACAATAAAGAAAGACATTCATATTAATTTTAACAGATACAAACTGTAACATACAGAATATGCTGATAAGGCCTCAAAACAACTTTGGAACAGCCAGAACTGTATGAACAACAAAGTGCAGTGCACAAACAGTAAACACAATGTGAGGTAATTTCAAGGAGTCAAAGAAATAAAGAATAGAGCGAATCAATCACACTCAAAACTCCTTTGTTCTTTTATGAAACAATGTTTTCTTGAGGGAAAAAAGGCACAGGATGTATATGTGTAACTTTGACATACAAACCAGTGTTCTCTCCACATTTGCTATATTGTTGATTCAGGATTAAGTGAAATATGGTGGAAAGGATTCACTAAATGGGATAACTTAAACAAGAACTGAGCAACATTGCATATTATTTTAATAAACGACACAACAAGGTGGCACTGTGACTGCAGTGGACAGACACAGGAACAAGCTTTTCATACATAACTACAACACATCTGAGTGTGAAAAGTACAGATCAAACAGGCAGGAAACATTAGATTCAGGATTTTTTTTACACAGTGCTCCAACCCAATCATGCTAAACTCAAGAGTGCATAAGTGCAGACATTCATCAGTTGCTAGTTTAGGAGTAGATCCCTTAGAAATTTGGAGAACTCCTCCTCAGGTAAATCCAGGCAAAGCTCAAATGCTGTCATGATGTTCCACTGATAATTCAAGTCAATAGAGGACATCTACAGAGAGAGAAAGAAAAACACCGAACAATTATTCAGGTATTAGTATAAAAACATTTTAACAAGTAATGGTACTGGCACATTGAACACTGGGGGAAAAAATACTCACAGTGTCGAGTCTGCGACGTTGTTGCTCTGTTCTGCCGACTCTCTCTCTTTCTCTGCTCGCAGAGGACTGAATGCTCAGAGGCTGCGTTTCCTCAGGAGACTTTTTCTGCTCGACTTGTTTGGGAGCATCCAAGGCAGCCTCTGTGCAAACGCTGTCTGGCGAATCAGGATCCTCTTTAACAGGCTGTGGATGTTGTTCTGCTTTACATGGTATACTACAAGGACAATGTATTTGTTACTTGTAGGTTGCTCTTTTTGAATCAAATGAATAAAAAAAATAAAATAAAATAAAATAAAAAAATCTGAAGCAATTTTACACAGGACAATGAATTATTCAGGAAACACACTAATGCATTTAGTGTTTGTGTGTGAACACCTGCTCTTTTCAGGAGGATCCTCCCTCTCTTTGTTTTCGTCTGTTGTTTTCTTCTTCAACGCTTTTTCACGTTCTTCCTTTTCAATGGCGGCCTTACAGAACTGCTGGAAGCTCTCCTTTGAGGACTTGATTGCAGTCGGGGTGACTGACTGTCTCACCAGTCTTGCCCAAGACTCAGCATTTTTCAGCACAATGTCCTAAGCAAGATAAATCACCATGTTTATCTGCAATCCATTTTAAAAGTAGCAGATCTTTACTGGCACAGACTAGCATTTACTTTAAAGCTGCAGTCATTGGTTTTTGGCCACTAGGGGGCAAAAAAACCCACCAAAAAGATCTGTTTAAAAATACCTACACTTAATAAATAATGTAAATAAAACCAATGTAAAGAATTTAGATTTTTAAAATTACAAGTGCACAGAAAACAAAACAAAACAAAACAGTGATTGACCACAACATGTTTTCAAATTTCTAAACAGCTGATGATTCTTAATCAATTTGTGATTGTAAGCAAAGTATAACAGCAGTTTTACCCAAATCTGATCTATAGTATGTAGGTATAATTTTAGCTTAAAATTGTGTGTGCAATCCTGATCTGCTCAGTCATTGTTCAATAACCCAGCAAAACAATCATGACACTTTTCTGAAATAGTTACCTCAGTTTAACAAGACCGACCTTTTTGGGAATTTGAGGTTTCTCCTCTTCAGTAGATTTACTTGCAGTATTCACGTAAGGCACATTAGTCACTTTACCATCAGGAACATCCATAGCATATCTGTAGCCTGGCACAAACGCTTAAAAAAATAAATAAATAAAAAAATCAAAATATTAGTGTTCTGTAAGGGTATTGGTTCATTTTCAAAATGGATAATGTCAAAATAAGTGTGTTCTCAAGTGACTTACTGGTCTCATCTTTGACCAGGAGTGGGCTGGCTGTGAGAGGGGACAGCACTGGGCCCTGCTGAAAGATTTAGTTTTAAAAACATTTATAAGTCCAATAAAACAAAACAAAACACACAAAAAAAGTACAACTCACATGACTATCATATTTACACATGAATATACAGAGAACATAAAATCATGTAGGCAACATTATATGTGGAAACTTGGATCCTTTTCTGTCTTCTAGTTTTGACAGTGATGATAAGAGGTAGATGATTTTTGATGCAGAACATTTACAGTCATGTCAGACTTGAGGGACCAGAAGAGCCGATGTCGATGTCAATCCCAGTGATTGATTTAGCTACTCATAGGCCAGTGGTGATAATTGAGACACTAGTGCTAGTCACTAGCAATCCATGGCTATTTTCCAAATATTATGACACATTTAAATATAAATGTTTGAAAATGAGAACCTGTTCTCAAACATTTTTTTAGCTGGTTAAATAAATGTGAAATAAATACACATCATGTAAGTAAAGTGCATATTATCACATTCAGATAAATCTGTCGTATTATGTGTATGTGTACAGTGTACACTTGAATATTCCTCAATATTAATTGGAATAATAATGATTAACCTTGCCTAGGGCTGTGAGTAACTCACCTAGAGTTGCCAGTGAGTACCCTTGGAGTGCTAGTTGCTAGCTTAAGGACAGAAGTGACCAGCCCATTAGATATGTAATGGACTGTTGAGTTAGCCATGTGAATTATTTGACTCGCCAAACGAACTGCTGAGCTCAGTGAGTGAGTGTCTAGTCTTGTTGAGCAGTAAGACAGAAACCATGCTAGTCTCTCTGTTTTCAGTCTCTTTTACCACCAGCAGCCAATCAGAGGCTAAATGACCTGTGGCACAATCATCAGGTCAACTTGGATTTACAGAGGGCTCTAACATGTGTTATATTGTGTATTTAACTGCTACCACAATGGGGTGAAAACTGTGTGAACTTCTACAGCATGTGAGGCATAAACTATACAAACTGTAGAACCTTTGCTGTCTCATCTGAAGTACCTCAAATCTGGCAGCAGCCCAGTCCAGCAAAACTGTAGGAGACCCCATGGGGGATAAAACTGCAGTCAAATCTGTCAAACAGTAAATGACAGACTTCAATTTGTAACACATTACCACTACAAGAGAGGCAATTGAGGAGCAAGAGTTTGTATGCATTCATATGAACGTGTACTGTGCAGAACATCCCACTGAAAGGCAAGAAGGATCAGCATAAGAATTATACTCAAAGTAAAAGCAGTGAGGAGTAACTGACTGGTCCTTTGTCAGCCCTATGAAGTAAACAGGTGGCTGTCATGGAGGATCACTGGGGTTTTTTGCAGTATTTGTGGTATTCAGTACTGAAGAATACCCTGGAGGCTCACAAAGCTGATCTGAGTACAGTGGGTTTTGGTGGAATTAAAAAGGATGTTTTGACTCATCTGTGTTGGTTGCATTACCTGGAGGTGATAACATCTGCTCATCACAGGTCTGGCCTGCGTTATGGTCTGTTGGGTTGCATTTACTTTCTGCTACCGGGGACTGCCCAGGAGGAAGAAGCTGACCCGTCTTCACTGACGGTTTTCTTTGCAGATCTTTTGTTTCAGATATCCACTTACTACTGGCAGAGCATGTCACCTTTGACTTGAAGAGAAATTACATTATTACGTGCTCTCAATATTGATTACAGTAAACAATCAGTGAATGTACTCACCTTCTTCTTAAACTTTTGGAAACGATCTTTAGATTTCTGCTTCCTTGTTTTTGGCACTGAAAAACATGCACATTAATAACTCACTGTCTATAGAGTCAGGCACCTTTGACCCTCAGCAACATAAGAGCATCCAAACAAGTAAATAAGCAAATAAAGCAGTAATGACCTCCACCAAGGAAGTTATGTTTTAACCTGTGTTTGGCTGAAATAATATGGAAAACAAATCCAATCCCAATTATTTTTGTGATCAAAGGATGGCATCCTGCCTAAAAAAAACCTTAAAATCCCGAACTTACAATATAAACAAGACAGTGTTGTTATTTTGTCCAGTCTATAATATCTGTACAGCTGGTCATGTCTTTGTACAGGGTTGTGCTGTCTGAGTGCTTTGTAGTTAACAGGCCAATCAGATTTTCACCTGGACTTGCTAAATGTTTATATTATTGTGAATTACTGCGATCAGAGGTTTTTTTTATGTTAATCCTTCACACAAACAAAGATCCCACTGCAATATAAGTTTACCATTCACTGAACTTTAATGGACTTCTCTGCAGCAGTGGGAACTCCTGGTCCTCCTCATGAGAGTCAGTTGTTACCATAATAGTCAAACAGGGTGCTCTGTTGCAACACTCCTTCAGCACAATACAGCTGATGGTCTCATCAACAAGGCAAGAAATTCTACTGGTTAGCTTTTGACTGGGTTGCATCTTAACTGGAAACAATTAAGAGACGACCTTATGAAGCTGGTTAAGATATTATTGATAGTACACAGAGCAATAGAGTGATAAAGAAAAACTCTTGAATGTGTTTATAATGTTGGAACTGACTGACTAGCAACTGGTGTTCAAATTCCTTCACATTTTAATACACATCAACTAAAACCTTAGATGAAGAATGTCAGTGTGTCCTACAATTTTCTGATTTCTTTTATTACATCATTGCAACTTCAGAGGATTTGTGATTTGTTTCAACAAGATATGTATGAGTTATAAAACACCAGGAAATCGGAGTAATATCATGATATAAACATTTTCTTGTAAATAGTGAACCATTTTTAAAAACAATTTCTGTGTAGTTTCAACCAGAGAGGCTGGGCAAACACTGCTTTTCAGACTGACTCACTTAGTTATAAACTTGTTTTTGACTTTCTCTGTGGTGCAGCACACTTTTCATGTCACTGCAATAAAGCCACCACTCTGCAGATTTACAACAGTAGCAGCAGTTGTCTCTGGTACAGACGTGTGCACCTCTCCCACTTAGACAGATTATACAGGGTGTGTGTGAAATAAACACAAAAGAGCAAACACCTCATTTATGCAAAAACATTTCAAACAATTTAATGAAGTTAAGTGTATTACCAAGAAAAACCAGTGTTCAATACAGCAAAAAGGCACCCGAGTGGAGAGGAGGAGAAGGGTGAAACAATAAGGTGGGGAGAGCAGGCAGCTAACCTGTTTCAGAGTCACTGCTATCAGGAGCGCTACGGTGACTGCTGCTGCTACTGCTGCTTTCAGAGGTGGATGATGAGCTGCTGCTGCTGCTGCTGTCTGGCAGCCAGCTATGGTCAAGAGAGGCCGGGACTTTAGCAATGAAACCAAAAGGAAAAAAAAGGTTGTAATCTTGACACTCAGTGCCTTGTAAGTGGGAGCACAATCAGGACAATCAAACTGTAATTCAGCTCCAGTTTTTACCTGGTGGCTTGTTTTTCTTATTTAAGGGCTGGTCTTTACCGACAACCTGAGATTTCCCATCATCCTTTAGTTTCACAGTCTGCATTCCTCCTGCGGCCATCACCAGCTTTTTCTCTGAGGAATGGAAAAGATGATAATTGTGCGTTCTCATCGTGAAAAGAAGCTTGAATTTGAGCTGACTGTCATTTTTTAAAAAATGTGCATGTTTGCTGGCAGAGCAGGACTGAGTTGCTGCTTACTGCTTCTGTTCTTCTTGCATTTCCCCAGACATGTTGCAACAAACTCCTGCATGGCTCTCAGTGTGGAAGGTTTGAGCATTTCAAAGTCGACTTTGACCTCATCTTGAGGAGAGTTGCGCAGAAGAGACTCCCTGGTGTGAATGATCTTCATAAGCTTGTCCATTTTGTCACTGGGCAGCTTGTTGATGTTCAGTTTTAACTGCTTCAGCTCCTGATGAGTCATTAAAGGTGGTGGGACCTCACCTTTATCTTCTGTGGGTGCACTGTTATTATGTCTTTTGTCTTGGCTAGACACACATAACAAAACATCTAATATTATGATCAATACATATTGTAGCAGACAATACTTGTATTAAAATATATGTGCTGCATGTTAGACAATTTAGTGCTGCTGACTTACAAAGCAGAGCTCTTGTTTGCAAGTTTGACAACCTTAGATTTGTATTTTAAAGATTTGTTCTTCAGTTGAGCAAGATTCTTTTCTTTTAGTCTTTTTGCCTTTTTCATCTTCTTTTTGTTCTTTGGTTTCATCAGGGGTTCTTGGGTAAGTCTCTTCAGCTGATCACTGACAGCTTTCAACTGCAAAAACACAGCAATTAATCAGGCAATTAAATAAAATGCTTTGAGGTTTTTAACCTTTGTCACTGCAATGTGTAATGCCAACCCGCTTTTCTAGATTTGCAAGCTGCATGGCAACCTCCTCTGATGAACTCTCGCTTTCAGAACTAGAAGTCGATGGACTGCTGTGGCCCTCTCCTTTTGCGCTGCCACCTTGCGTACGAGACATCGAAGCTTGCGTTTCTTCAGGAACCTTCAGAAAACGAGCCTCGAAAACTTCCTGTCGACGCCAACACAAATGTTTATGTAGCATTCATCACTAAATAATTAATTCTCATACCCCGGTCTGATATGCATTGCCTCAATAATTTTGCAAAACAAAAGATAAATCAAGCTCTACCTGCAGTTTTCTTGCCATGTAGACAACCTCATGTGCAGGTGGATTGTATTTGTAACAGTTGGAAAACATCAGTCGGATATCAGCAGCAAATTCCTTTGCAGTTGCATACTCTCGACGATCCATTTTTTTCTAAGGAAATAACACTGTCAGGAAACAGGCTGGACATATTAAATAGAGTTATATGCACTGATTAATCAGTATCAGTGGAATTGTTTTACCCTGATGGTGCTCAGGTCCATCGGCTGCTTGACGATGTCGTGGTAATCGTGCAAGCCCAAAGCAACTGCATCAACCGGCACATAAAAGGGCCACGCATACGGATAGTGCCTTTTTGAGAGCATCTCCTTCAGGATATTGTTACAGTACCTGAGCGGCTCAGACAGTTTGACCTTCCTGGCCTCATACACAGGCGAGTCTTTCTTTGGCTTTTTAATGGGCCTTCCACTTCCTCTCCGGGATTGCAACTTACAAGGTGTTGAATGGTTCTCGGTGGAGGGAACTTTACTGGTGGTGATTGCTGAGGTGGTGGGAACTGCAGGGTCTGCTTTCCTCTTAAAACTCTTTTTACTCTGAATATTTAGAATGAATGGGACAAAGAATTAACAATTTATTAGACAGTTTGATGCTGTAAAGTTGGGTTTGAAACTAAAGCAGACATGATTTACAATGAATTACTGAAGTGTAACAGACATGATCATTTTCACTAATTGTATGTAATGGTGAAAGTCTGTCTATCATGGCAAAGCATCTTTGTAGCACGCTAAGAAGACACTGATGTCCTCCATCAGACCACCACAGATTACTAAGGTATCTACCTTAGTAAAACAATTGTTGCTATCTTTACATAAATGATCAAACAGGTTAAAACTAAATGAATACAGAGATCAACCTTCCAACTGTTGGTTTTATGAAATTCAGCATATACTACAAGTTCCTAAAAAACATTTAATTACTTACTGTTGCATCAGTTTGTACAGAGAGCTGGAGGGGTGGGTTGAAGTGAGGCACATCAGGAGGAATGACTGTCACTGTCTGCTGGAGAACAACCTCCGACATGAGGGGTCTCTGCTTTAATGCACCTGCACCACAACAGGTAGAGGGAACACCTTTACTTAGGGGCAAATAAACATGAGGAATTACCATCCAAACAGACATTAATGAGGAATTTTGTTCCAACAAGGTAATGTGTGTGGGTGTTAAGATGTTTCATGTCATCTCTAAATTATTTTGCAAAAATTCTACAAGCAGGAAATTTTCTTTAAAACAACCAAGACTACCAATTTCAAAAAGCACTCAGCACAAATCTCTGCCATAATCCAGCTGTACAGAAGTTATAGACCGAGCACTGTTGCCTTCTTGTGGTGAAATAGCAACACTAGCTTGTCAAAACATTTGTGAATTATCACATATAAGGCTTCGAGAAGGTTTTCAGACAGGGACCCATCCTATTGTCTTGAAAAAAATATAATAATAATTTGTTCTTTGGGTAATACCCTATCCCTCAAAGAAAGCTTAATCAAGACCTGTTAGGTATTTTTTCATAATATTGCTGACAGGCAGACAGATAAACAGGCAGATAAAAACATTTAGTGGAAGTAAATAATAAATCTGTAATTTTAGCATATTTTATGGAGTGTTGTTGCACATCATACCTGTATGAATTGTTCTCCCTTTCACTGCTTCCTTTGTAGTGACTGCTGTAACCAACTCTTCCCGAGGCATTTGGGACAGTTTCTGCCAAAACACCTTTTCCAGGGTCTGCGCCATAACAACAATGTCATCCCCTGGCTGTGGAAAGATGGCAGACACATTGAACGTAAAATGAAAGCTCTCGGTGTAACATATTGTCACGGCAGTTCAGTTTAAACTGCAGAGATATTTTGTACGTCTAATTCGGTGTGGGTCAGTTGAAATGCACTTTGTACACTTTTATGTGCTTGTTGGTATGTACTATATGCACCACAAACAACCTCTCTTACCCTGTTATACTCAAAGCAGTTGCTGAACATAGTCTTTAAGTCTTTGATACAGTCACATGCTTGCCAGTAATATCTGTTCTGAAGACGCCTCTTAATGGTGCCCAGGTCCATAGGATTTTTAATAATTGTGTAATAATCCTGTAAGACAACAAAGACACTGACATAAACAGGGATCTGTCCTTACCCAAGTCACACTAATGAAGTGAATACATTTTTTTTTTTTTTTTTAGCTTGAAATACTAAAAAGACTTACTGGACATCACAACAGCAGCACATTTTTAGAGTGAGGCTGCAAAATTACTACTTACAGGGAGACACAGAGCCACTGCATCGACTGGCTTGTGAAATGGCCACGAAGCCTCATGCATCCATAAAGCTTTGACCACCACCTTCTCCAGATACTGCAGCTGATTGGTTAGACGTCCAGGGTTCTTGGGATTGATGACCTCTGGCCGTGGAGGATTTCCACCCACAGTGGGACAGAGTTTCACGTCAGACATTGTGTTGTCCAAAGGCCATGAAGGGGGTAAACAGTCTGGACGATGCTTTGCTGCAACTTAGAGCTCATCACACGTTTCCTACATGGGGAATCAACAGTAATTTCCAGTGCTTCAGTAAAAATGTTCATTAAATGGCAATTTTAATATTACTTGACTACATCAATGATGTAATCTATTTTGCCTTTACACCTGACAGTCTCACAAATGTAAACAGTGCTTCCTCTGTATACATTTAGCCATGGTGCACCATCGGAGCATGGAAATTACCACCACTCCAGACACACGAAGAAAAGGTATATTTTAGTTCTTTATGTTAAATGTAGTGTAGGTGCTTTATAGGTGTTGTTTACAAAGATATTGAAAAGATATTTAACATGATAACCTCAACTTTTCACATCACTAAAGCATATTTTATAGTAAAAATAAAAAATCCCAATCAAAAAAAACAAAAACAAAAGAATTAACTAGTCTTGTTAAAAGTCTTGTAAGTATAGAACCAAACGTGCATTGCTACCAATCAACAAATGCACTATTTATTCATGTTTAACTTCATTTTCCTAAAGCCCTCAGTGTCCAACAGTTTAATTGAATTTCCTGATCATTCAAAAATGTAATCAATGCAATTATATTTCTACTCATTTCTATTACATAGTTTCAGCACCAAATAGTGAACTGACAAATTGGTTTTGTTCATTTCATATTTCATGGCGTTTGTTGACCATAAGGGAAAGATCTGCTTCATCGCTTAAACTATAGTGACACTAACTACAGTTAAAAATAGCAACATTACTTTTTGGTTTTCCAATAACTGTGAAACAATTTTAAGTCTAGTGCACTGAACTTAAATAATTTAGCAGCACTGACAGTTTAACAGTCTTAACCTTATACAGTTCATATTAAATAATTGTGGGTGAGCAGTGAGCCTGCAGGTCACCCATGTACATAAAACCTGATCTAATACCTTTCACACCTGGTCCAACACCTACGAGCAGGTTCAGGAAATTAATAGTAACTTGATCACTAGTCAGGAAATTAACTTCTTGATTAGCTGGCTCAGTATAACTCACCTGTTGCAATATCAGAAAGTTACTCTAAAAAATATTCACCCACTGTTTAACTCTCCAATATACAACCCAAGGGTCAATTGGAAGTAATTTACTTTTTTTTATTTCAATATTCAATCTAAATATATATTTTAGTAATCAGAAAAGATTTGTATCAACTGTAACTGTTCTTTTTGTAAAACCAAAGAAATCACAAAGAAGTGCCTCTAAAATGCCTGCCAAAAAGATATCAACTACCTTATGAGAGATCATCAGGAGTAGACCTTAGTGGCTACACATGGATACCAGCACCACCTACTGTATCTCTCACAAGTTGTATCAGTGCTCGATTTAGTCCAAAGTGTTTCCAACTCTTTCTCTATGTGAAAAGGTGAAGTACTAGAACAGCTGAAATGCCATCTCCTCATGTGCATCCACAATACTGGGCAGTATAGGAAAGTAAAGGGTTTGTGCAAAGTACAACTTTTGCATCATGGTATAATAAGTGTATTCCAAACTTTACAAAATCTGAAATTAGTAGTTTAGCACTATAAAGCTGATGAAATAGTGCCAACATTTGTATTTGAGCCCATATCATAAAAGAAATTATCCAAATGGCTAAGATTAAAAATGTGCATTTACAAAACTGATAAGGACCTAAACTAAAAACAGCTGTCACTCTTTCACCCAACCATCCAAACCCAAATAATTTACAGCGCAAGTTCTGTTTTTTTCTGGTTTATTATTATTGGGTTTTTTTTTTAAAGGGAGAACAGATGAAGACAATTACTTTGATACATGAATATGTCCATTTAAGTCAGGGTTTCTCAATTCCGGTCCTCTGGGACTACTATCCTGCATGTTTGAGATGTGTCCCTCTTCCAACACACCTGATTCAAATTACCAGGATCAATAGCAGGCTTCTCCAGAGCTTGATGATGAGCTGATCACTTGAATCAGGTGTGTTGGAAGAGGGACACATCTAAAACATGCAGGATAGTGTTCCCCGAGGACCGGAATTGAGAAACCCTGACTTAAGTCAAGCACATCTTATTTTTCTCCCTTTTTGGGTGCATAAGTCTGTTGAATTTCAAGTAGCATAAAACACATCAACAAATAAACACCAGTCTCCTTTGAGTTGTAGCACAGTGGCCTTGTGATGAGCTTAGTTCTGTTGCAAGACTGGAAGTAATCTGTTATGACATTTACAATTGCTACATGAGCAAAAATTTAGTCTAACAACCAAGTGACATAAATAGTCAATTAAGGTTAAAAATTACTTGTACTCCATTAATAAAATTGTATAAAATCATTTACCATGAAAATGCAAAACACAGAGGAACTTATAATTTTTTTTCTTTGTCAGACAAGGTCGCTGCAATAATTTGGGGGCAATTACAATCAACAAGTGATAATCGAGTTGTTTGGAAATTTTCAGCAACAAGTTTTCAAACAAATAGATGTGTCCCTTTATACAATCGTTACAGCAAGACATACAAAATAATATTACAGGTTGTTTTCTGTCTGACAAACGCATGACAAACAGTGTCAGCTTCTACTTGAAGAATGCAATCTGCTTGAACTACATAGAGTTTAAAGAAATAAAACAGCCCGATGTGTCAGTGTCATCACATCAGGCCCACATCAGGATGAAAGACAAAAAATATATTTGCTGTTGTCAGGAGGAAGGTTTTAGCAGGCACGACGATGGACGATGTAAAATAGCCATTTGCTGATTTCTAAAAATAAATACAATTTTATAGTCCTCTGAAACACCTGTAGTAATGCTTGACATCGAGAGTACTTCCTCCATTTGTTTGAGTTCCATCTGAAGCTTTATCTTCTAATGTTTCAAGTGTAAAGTGTGGGTTTTAACCAGCACGGACGGCAGCATGCTGCATTGTTGACAGTCCTCAAGCCAGCACGTGTAGCTCCGTCACGCCCACCGGTTACTTAGCTGCTAACGTTAGCCCACTTACTTCTATGCTACTGCAAGCATGGGTGTATTATAAAAATCAGAAAGCGAGGCGGTATGAAACCTAGCTTTCAGCGTTTCGATTTAATATTAACGCAGCATTAATGTCGCTCAACGAATTTCGTACCGAATTTGCCGTTGTAGCTAGTTGGCATTTCTGAAACTTGCTAATGTCAAACGCCATAACGTTAACCTCCGTGCCACTAGCTACCTTGTTAAAACAGTACTGCAGTAACAGATGACCACCACAGTTTGGTGTAAATTTATATAATCTGTCGGAATAAAACTGTCACGTGTAATGGGACCATTAAGCACGCCACTGACTTTACGCGGACACCTAGCATAGCTACTTTTGCTAACGTCTAGCTAGTGATAACCAAGCTAGCCGGTTAGACGTAGCTGCACTTAATTACGCTCTCAGTGTTAATTTGTTAGCTTTTACATATGCTCTCACTGAAATAATAACATAAGATGTTCCATATTAGACGTTCACGCGCGGCAAGCATTTGGTCAATCATCACCGTGCTGACATTACCTTACAAGATATCACGGACTCTTGCGTTCAACTCCTCAGTGGCAGAAGTCTCTACGGCAACCACCTCAGATTTATACCCCTCTGCTCGAGGCTGCAGAACTGATTGGTCTAAACACCACATACATGCACGTGCTACACTTCAAGATCGGAACATTTTCTTTCATTCAACAAAAACAACAACTGCAGCCCTCGGCACACTTGTAGCTATCATAGTTTTTAAGCATTACATTTAGATTTGTTGTTTTGGAACTGTTTCGAGCAAAATGACAAATTGGTATCACAGAAAAGTCCCAGAGTGTCATCAGTTGATTGAGATAGAGGCTGATTGTGCTCTTGCAAATAATGCCACTCGCCTGATTGTCCGCTTTCAACAGCCAGGCTGTGGCAGCTAACAGGCAGTAGCCGTCTGACTGCTAATAGAGGCGTGGTGAGAAGGGCACACACGAGAAAGTGGATTCTGGGCGGAGTGGTGAGTTCACTTACTTTCCCAGAATCGGAAAATATAACTTCATTGAACAGGTGAAAGTTTTCACACCAACCAGACGCAAGCCAGCCCCAAAAAGCCCATGCGGAAGTGCAAAAAGTTGCAATACACGCGTCTACCGCTGGAGACTGGTTTTAAACTCGGTCAATATTTTTTTTCAGAAGTCATTCTAGTGTCATTGATTAAAGTTAATTCGTCTTATTAGTGATCACAAAATAATCACAAAAAAATGCAATTCACACCCCCTGTTACCTCTGAGAAAAGTGAATATGGTTTTAATATTTTTAAGCGAGTTCAATATTTTCTTGGGGACAACATATTATTCAAAGCCAATTTAATATTTCTTAACGCATGAATGGACAAAAAACCTTTTAGGTTTATTTGACATTAACACTAAACATAATTACTAAACAAACTGAATCATATGATCTTTCATCTGTGAAAGGAGCTTTATGTTTATTTATTTATTTTACTTCTGCAGTGATTTCAACACCATCCATTGGTCTACTGGGTGAGAAGCTGACAGCAATGCGTGTGGATCCTCCCTCGTGTCCTGGATTGTTGACCATCTAACTGGAAGACCACAGCAACGCTGAGGACTATCCCCAGTCCACCACAGAGTTCAACTACCACTCAGTCCTGCCACCTTCAGAAGTTCTCTGATGACTTTGTGATGGTTGGATGTATCAGTGAGGATGAGGAGGCTGAGTTCGGGCTGTGGGTGGAGATGTTGTCACATGGTGTGAGCTGAACCACCTGCAGCTCAAGGTGACAAAGACCCAGGAGCTGATTGTGGATCTGAGGAGGACCAGGACTTGTGAAAAAGGTCTCATATTTACAATCTGTCAGAATTGGAGGTAATTCCCCATTACCATTCAGGAAATAAGATACAGTCTTTTCCCTGCGTAACAGCCATGAATGTTCCTCCCTGGACTTTCAAAAAAGTTTGGTTTTTTTCTCAGTCATTCATTCACTTAGTTGAATTTAAAAGATGAGAAACTGAGGTTGAAGTTCACAGATCATGGATTTGTGTTTCTACAAGGGGGAAATCTCTCTAGGTGCGTGGTATTGATAATTTTCTTTGTGGAACAAGATTGTACACAGGGCAGCTAACAGTAGCTGCCCCATTGATCTGATAACATGTGTTTACACTGACTGAGGAGAAATAAACCCTATGTTATTGTAATGGTAGCCTGTCAGTCAAAGCCTCATAAAAAGTTGAATGTTTTGAGGCACGTCTCTCTACAGTCAATGCGGTGTCTACACATATGTCTATAGTTGTGAGGCGTCGAAACAGGAGCCCACAAACCAATGCATGATGTCACACTTGCTTCGTCCATTTTATATACAGTTTAAAATTGCCACCACTCTTTTTTTTTTTTAATCATTAAAACATTGACTCACATTAGCGCTGCTTTTTTGTTACAATATTTTATTCATGATTTATTTCAGTTTGTTTTGGACGCAAGCTTTTTTGCCTGTTATCGTGAAATTGTAGTAATTGCTATTTAGCAGTAAGCACAGAATAGAAGTATTGTCGTATGGTCTGTGAAATATTCAATGTATTTGTATTTTACCAAGAAACAACTTAACAAAAAACCACATTACAGTTTTTCTCAAATGCTTTCACAAACGTTTCCTCCATTTTCCCCAATGTCTAAACACAACACACTTTTCTGAAGCTACATAAACACAACCACACCTTCTCACTTAGAAAAACTCCAACTTTCACACCAAAAGAGCAGCTCGGAGCGTTCGAAAATGTAAACACTATACACATCATTACACATTACAGCAAAACAATTGAAAACACAATGTTCAATTTGTGAGAAGGTTCTTTGTTTCATAACTGCCCATGGATATTTTTAGACTATAGATTTTTAACTTTATCAGATCTTCTTAGAATAGATCTCTGTAGACGATTGGGCATTTAGATTTGTGAATTTCATATGAAGAGTATAAATCTATAGAAAGTACTGTATGTGCACAACTGTACTGTAACACAAGTTATATAACTCAATGCAAAAAACAGAATCTATCGCACTCAGCAGTACTCATTGAAAACATGTTCACGGTGTTAATTTTTTTAATTTACTTCTTTCACGCCACCACAATCACTGTGCGGCATCATGTTGCTGAGCTGCATCGGACCACATCACCTCCTTCACATCACAGGGTATATTCTCCCTTGCCAGGCACCGTGGGAAAAACACCCTGGAATGGTGAATCCATCCTTGGAAGGCCTCCTGTGGGATGCCGGCACAGGCCAGCTCCATTGCCCTTAGGAGGTTCTCTCTGGTGTATGGTTGTCTGTCATAAACCTTCCATCTCCACGATGAGAAGAACTCCTCCATAGGAGGACTCCTCTACTGGTTACTGTTGGTGGTGAACCACTCTCTGATTTGGTTTGTTCTGTGGAAGCGGATATTGTCCTAAATTATCACATAAATGAGATGTGCGGGCCCAGGATGGTGTTGTTGGCAGTCCAGGAGGATGTCTTGTAGCTCCTCTAGGAAGGTGAGGAGACACAGGGTGTTGTAAGACCCAAGGACAGCATGCCGGTGGCCCCTCCGAACCCATGGCTGCACAAAGAGTAATATTACCCCCCCGTTGGCCAGGAACCTCAGTGATGGCTCTTTGGCCAATGATGTTACGGCCTCTTCGCCTTCGTTTCTGCAGGTTGAACCCAGCCTCATCCAGGAAGAGGTACTCATGAGGTCTGGCCATCGCACCCAGCTGGAATATCCTCTGAAAATGTGAAAGTGCACAGGTGTTCAGAACAACAGTCAATCAGCTAGCACAGTATTGTCCAGAAGTACTGTAGGCCAGTGGTCCCCAACCTTTTTTGCACCACGGACCGGTTTGACGTCGGCATTATTTTCACGGACTGGCCTTCAAGGTGTGGCAGATAAATACAGCAGAAATAAAATAACACAACCGGAATAAAACAAAAAAAATGTTTCCCCTTTGCGAAGAAGCTCTTAAAAGACGTTTGGTTTCTTTTACTCATTTTCGCTAGTTTGCGGACTTATTTGTTTGGCTAATGTATCTGATCACGTGACCGAGACAAGAGTATTCAGAGAAAACTTAAGTCGGAGAGAAGCCGATCGTTTTTCAAAATAAAACGTCTTTCAGACTATAACGATCAATACAACGGAATTTATATAAATCATTTATTCTTTCTTCGCGGCCTGGTAACAACTGCCTCACGGACCGGTACCGGGCCCCGGCCCGGTGGTAGAGGACCACTGCTGTAGGCCACTCAGCAACACAGTATGTCCACCAACTGTACTGTGAACATGGATGTATACTTACTTGCAGTACATGATCTTTGATTTGAGAATATGAGCAGAGTTCTTTTGCAACTTGTGTTGTAGCAAGGCAAAATGTGTTTAGAGTTATGAGAACGGAGGATTGTGTTTTGTGAATTGTGTCTTCATGTGAAATGTGTTTATGATATTGGTAAATGAGGGCTAGATTTATTAACCCTCGTACGCCCCCGGGGGTCTCCTCGTACCCCGCCTCCTCTCCTCTTCGGGGTACGAGGAGACCCCTGGGGGCGTACAGTGGTTAAATGTGTTTAGACAAATGCTCATTTGGTTTAGAGGACTGGCTTTTGTGTTTTACCATTTGAGAAAAACTGTAATACACGTGCAAATAAATCTCACCTATGAGTGGCTTCGGCCTCGTCCGTCTCTGGTCGCGTCCTGGCCTATAGCTCCTCCTCCCACTCTTCAATCCATTCCCCCACCATTTTGATATGACCCCAAGGGGCTCGGCCTCTTGTCAATCATAACAGTGTCATGTTGTGTACTTCTAGTTTGTTTTCTCGGTTTCATGTATTTTGTTTTTCTGGATTTACTTGTTTCTCATCTTGTAGTTTCAGTTTATCTGGTTTTGCTTGGGTTTTCTTCATGTCTTGTCCCTTCATTACATCTGTGTCTTCATGTGTCATGTCTTGTCAATTATGTGTAGTTCATGTTCTGTTCTTGTGTCATGTTTCATGTTTATTTTCAGTGGTTGTTTCCTGTCTTGTCGTTTCCTGTTTTATTTTGAGTCTTGTCCCTGGTGTTCTAATTGTTTCCTGTCTGGTCACACCTGTGCTGATTGTCTTGTCTGCCACAGCCTTTCCTGATTGTCCTCTCCACCTGTGTTCCATTGAGCTTCGTTACCCCAGTGTATTTAACCTCCCGTGTCTCTTTGTCTTGTGGCCAGTTTGTTGGCTTTCGTCGTGCGTCTAACTGTTAGTGTCTTATGTCTTGTGATCCCTACGCTTTGTTCCTGCGCCTGGGTTTTGCTTTTCTAGGGTTTTTGACATTTTTGTTTTTTTTCTCCAGTGGTTTTGTTCTTTCTAGGGTTTTTGAAGTTTTTGGTCTTTTTAGTTTTCTAGTGATTTGGTTTTTGTATTTTTCCTGCCATTTCGTACAGCGCTTTGAGTTTACTTCTTTTATTAAAGACCTTTTTGTTTTACCGAAAGATCTGCATTTTCTGTCCTGCTTTCTCCTACCCTCTCCTGACAAACAGACCAACCAGGAGGGGGAGAAGCAACCAACGGACACAAACTGCAACCTTGTTGTTTAGTCCTGAGTTAGCATGTAACCTTTGGAATAATGAGTTATCAAAAGGATGCTGAAATCTTTTTGTCTTTGTCTCCAGCTGCATTGAAGTGGACAGAAATCCTCATTTATGAAACAGGACTTTAAACACATCTTCATTTGATCTGTTTTTATTGTGATTCTTTTTCCATATTATTGGATCTTTACTGCTTTTTACTGGAAGCTGCCAGAACATTGTTTTTTCTTCAGACATTCACAGACTCAACAGAAACGAAGTACGACTGTATTCATCGATTTCACTGTAATTTTTATTGCCAAATTAATTCTCCGAAGAAGCAAAGAGATCTACAATCTGCTTGCCCTGTGGTGATGAGAAAGTCGGGAAAACTGGGGGAACCCGGAGAAACCTGAATTTTTTTTCTTTCAAGTTGAATTCATAAAAATACTAAACTACAACTACTATGTGAAATTACTTACCTGACTACCTGAAATTACTTACCAGCATTAAAATGGTTTGGTGATGGCGTGGCCCAGTGTGGAGAAGAACCTGCAGATGGTGCTGCGCTGCATTGTCTGCACTATGACCTGTTCCTTCATGGTGGAAGCAATAAACTTAGCAAACTCTACTTCCTTCTGCCCTGGTGATGTCATAGGTTTGGCAGGCTCCGCTGGCAGTGTTATGGATTTAGTGAGCTCGGCATCTTGTAACATGCCTATCAACATGCTGCTGTGGCTGTGCACCCGAGTAGCCATCGACCACCTTGTCAGACCCAGGTAATGCTTCATTGTTCGTGCAATGGCAGAAATCAGACCTCCACCCCAGGCCTGCTTAGGTTCAACAGGTGGCACCCTTCTGACTGGCCCCAGCCCACTGATGATGTTACTGTGAAGATTGTCAGTAAGCCCCTTGGTCTGCTGAAGTCGACCACCTCAATATTACCTGTTTTTTTTCTCCTCCACCTGCAGCAGAATGTCCACTCGTTTAATGGCATGTTTGATCGGTTCGGTGCTGACAACTTGAGATGAAGCCTTGCAGCAGAGAAATTTAGACCTGAGCTGCACCAAACTAAGGTGAATGGCAGTCTTGGCGTACAGCTTGGTAAAGACATCTTGCACCACTTTCAGTACTGCAGTATTTAAACTGTCCTATGATGCAGTCGGGGATTTTCTCAGACCTTCAGAACATTTAGATGATGCAGATGAATGTTGGTCACTATCTAAGTCATCCTTCTCAATACTTACCAGTGATGTGGGGGTCTCTTCCTTCTCAGGGGGCATAGGAGGAAAGACGTTCACTGGTGTGGTGGTGTGGGCATGTTCACATGGTTCTTCGACACTTGCCAGATATGAGCTCTTTCAGCTTCTCTGAGCTCACACTTACCGTCCACCTTCCTCCTTTTTGTCCTGTAAAATGCACGCGAACACCTGACAAAGCCTGTGGACGCCACGTCCTCCTTTGAAATTTCCTTGTTCCTCATTCGCAAAGCTTTGAAGAAGATTTTGGTCAAGTGCAGCCTGAGATCTCTAAGCAATTCGGTGAGCATAATATTGGTGACTACATCGGGCGTCCCTGACTTCAACAATTTCCATTGGTCGTCGGTCAGCTGCCGGAAAAATGCAGAAATCAGAGGAGCGAGACTGTCACTAGCTCTTGTGCCTGAAAACGTTTTGTGGAGGCCTTTGAAAATGACAAATGTCTCCAAGTATGAGAGTTGCTCCAAATGTTTCTGAATTGTTTAAACAAAGATGTTTAAAAATATGTTGAGCTGAAAATTTAGTTTTCAAGATGTGTAAAATTGATGTTCTGTTGTAGATTTTCAGGAAGGTTAAAGTTGCTGCTCTTCGCTGCAAATATTTGTCCAGAAACTGACTGAAAAAAAAAATACTTTGCCTAAGTGCAGTTTCCAAGACTGATACTTCAAAGACGATCAAATGACCAGGATCGTTATCAGGCTTCTGCAGAGCTTGATGATGAGCTGCTTATTTCAATCAGGTGTGTTGGAAGAGGGACACATCTAAAACATGCCGGATAGGGACCCTTGAGGACCAGGGTTGGCCACCCCTGATTTAGAGTCCAATTCTGCTCCTTATCAGTGGAAATTAATATCAGCTGATTTATTCCTCACTGATGGCCTATTACAAGGTTTCTCATTGCTAAGGTGCCACACAAGAACCATCTCATGAAGAGTACATGCAAAGCGACCTTCCAAGACATTTGCAACCTTGTGGTTGTAAAACACAGCAGTGGTTAGACATGAGTTTCTAAACTTCTGAACATTCCAGTGAGCACCATTGAGGCCATTATCTGTAAGCAGGAAGAACATCATTTCACCTTAAACCTGCCACGACCAGATGCTCCTCACAAGATTTCTGACAGAGGAGTCAAAATAATTTTCTGAAGAGTTGTCCGAGAGCTTTAGACAAACCACACAAAGACTTCTGCACAAAATTTGGACAAGCCGATGAAATCCTGGGAGGATATAGTCTGATTAGATGAGTGCAAAATTGGACTTTTTGGATGTCATAGCACACACCATGTTTGGAGGAGGAATGACACTGCCCATCACCCAAAAACACCACACCAACAGAGAAATTTGGAAGTGTGGGGTTGTTTTTCAGCACATGATACTGGCACGCCTCAAATAATTGAAGGAAGAATGAATAGAGAAATGTATAGGGACATTCTTGATGAGAATTTGCTGCCATCCTCTAAGATGATGAAGTGAGGTTGGACATTTCAGGAAGACAATGATCCCAAACACACAGCCTAGGAAACTGGTTTCAAAGAAAGTTGCAAAAGTGGCCTAGTCAATCACCCAACTTAAATCCAACTGGAAATCTGAGCAATGCATGAGACTTCAAGCTGCAAAGGTTTTTCTACAAAGTATAAAATCATCTTCAGTTAGTGTGTTTAATACTTTTTGCCTGTGCCATTCCACTTTATTACGCATAACCTAATTTATGGACTTGTTTGTTTTGATCTCTTTATGTATAACATTTAGTTCTGACTGACATCTGGTGACAACTTTATTGCAATATCCTTATTACAAATCTATGTACTAAGAAATTTTGATGCGTTCAATGCATATTTTCTTCACTTTATTGTATAAGTTTGGGTTTGTGAAAGAGTCATTTATTTATAATTTTTTATTCAGCTTCTTAGACCTTGTGTTGTAGCCATAGACTGTATATAAAATAACTGAGTCTATATATTTAGTCACACATTTGTCGCTTTATTGTTGAAATTCCTTTAGTATTTAAAAATCTGGATAATTATATTTCATTTTAAAGATCCAGAGCCAATACCTTAACTATCACTTAGACTTTATGTCCACTAGATGGAGCCATAGGCAAGAATGTGTGGTTAGAAATGAGGGGCTTTGACTGTAGAGGCTTTTGTCAAGTTGCTGTGGTTTATGCCTTCATACCGATAAATATCAGTGAAATGATTACACTTTTCAATAAGTGTCATAAACTGACATTTAACCCCCATATGCAAATACTGGAAGTTCTGGTACCTTAATATGGTGAGGTTTTTTTTTTATCTCTGCACATTTAAGGGAAATTCCATGACATCCTGAACATTTGTAAAGAAAAACAAAGTTTAACTGGTACAGTCTTTAATAGAAGCTAATAAAAGACAAAGTGCAGGGGGGTCTTGAAAGGGAAAGGACTGAGTCCAACTGTCACCTGCTGAATGAGTTTTGAACCCGAGCGTAAACACTGACACAGTGTGTTCCCCTGACAATGACAGGAAGCTTGTTCAGAAGGGAGGAGGTCATAAAGGAAAAGGCTCTGCCCCCTGATGTTTCAAAAGTGAGGAGTAACAACGGGTATTTGTTTTTGAATGAATAAATATAAACTCCTCAAAACAAGTGAGGGAACAGACTTTGTTAACACATACAGCTGCTGCTCGTCAGTAATCAGGTACCTTTACATAAGTACTGCACAAAAGTACTTGCACTTTATCTGAGTATTTCATTTTTATGCTACATTTAGAACTACAATTTCTATTTACTCTATTACATATATTCATTATTAGCTATAGTTGTTTTTACATACCTATCATTATACTTGTTGTTTGTAAAAACAACTGTAGCTGTTGAATACATGTAATGGAGAAAATGGTAGAAATCTGATGCATTTTTGTATCTTAAACAACCCAACAGTAAGTAGCTAAAATCCAAGCAGCACAAACAACACAGTAACAAGAATGAATAGGTCTATACAAATAAGACCCATTTTCATTTCACACTAAATACTTTTACTTTTGACACTTTCAGTACAATTTACTGCTAATATTTTTTAAGCATCCCATTGAAGGCAAGAATATTGAGGGATGACGTTTGCTTAACCTGTTTTTTTATATTTATTCATTTTTTTTTACATTTGCACTAGAAAAACATTCCCAAGTTCAGTCAGTAACAGGTCGACAACTACACAACCAAAATGAATAACCTTGGGCTCCATGTATGAGAGAATTTTAAAAAAGAATAAGTTTCTTTTCCACATCACTGGGCAACTGTAACTAGAAAATCTCTAACAAAAATTGACATTTTTATTAATCAAAACACAGAGTGAATAACACCCTTGTACCTACCCATAAAGAAGGATAGTATCCAATTTTATTGTATTTTGTGTATAATGACAAAGGATAGTCTAGTATAGTCTGGTCCAGTTTGTTTATCTTGTTTGTGTTAGGTTGGGACTGTAGAAACTGTCCTTCAGGGATAAATAAAGCTGGTCTGAATCTAGTCCTGTTAGATTCTATTGTCTCTGAATGTGCCAAGCCTGTAACCTTCTAAAAATGGTGGCAGGTTGTGTTTTAATCACAGTTGTGAAGTGATCCTGGTACAAGATCAAGTAAAGCATTGTGATTATTTGTCCACTGCTGCTGTTACAACTGCTGTGTGTATTTGTAATTGTCCAGATGCTTCACTAAAGACTAAGAAACATAAGATGCATGTTTCTACCTTGTTATGTATCCACCATGAGAGGGCAACAGAATCCACATATTTGTGTTATCCAAGTGATTACACTACAATACATGTATGAATTGAATATATCACTTACTTACATGTTATTATTCCATTTATTCTAAATAAAGACTGATTTATAACTTCTGTCTTTACATACAGAGGAATGAGAGGTACTAAATTTGTGAGCATGTTCCAGACACCTTAAAGTCTCAGTATTTTATAATTTAATATCCAAGTATGTGAGACTTAAGTGTATAGAAGATCCAGCTGGTTATTTAATAGCTAAGTTGATTTATTTACACATTTGCTTGACCATCTTGGAGAAAATATTCAAAGAGTCACAGCAAACGTACTTTTGACATACAGGAATCTGTTATTAACTATAGGTTGTTCACCTGGTGTGTGGCTATTAATCTACACCACATGTTATTGGTAAAAGATGGGAAATCCATTTAAATAAGTGAAGATGTTTGGAGTGGTCAAATAACATGTGGTTTGGTTTTGAAAGTGAATTAAAAGGAAAGTCCACATTTAAATAGAAATCAGATGTGTTTCTGCAATGATTTAAGACAGAAAACCCAGTTTTACAATAAAAGCCGGTGCAGTACAACTATGACAATCATCTCATCTTTCCTGCTACTAAAGTCAGACCATGTGAGAGACTGTCCTGGGCCATTCAGAGTCACGGTGCAGTACCGAGAGCCAGCTGGAGATGAGTTTTAACCCTGGCTGTGCCTCCTTTTTTGTGGCTTTTATGTGACTGAGAAAGTATGAGGCAGCAAATCCCTCTTCACTCTGGTCATCAGATAACACCTTGCAACTCCAGTCAGCAGCCGTCCAATACAAATACCTGTGTCACAAAGACGCCGCTGGACCAGGGACAAAGCAAAATGGATACTCGCAGTGATGACAGGTTATTTTATTCATTAAAAAAGATTACTACAACTGGATTCAAAGTAAAACAATAAAAATACGGAGAAAAGCATGATGTTGTAACACAAATCAGGCCAAGAAAACATTTGATCCTATTTAAAACAATGGCTCCAGATAAAGGCGATAAACTTGAAAAACACCACAAGAAAAATCAACTTTTTCAAACATGTATTCGACAAAAATATCAACACATGATTCATATCTCCGTGGAAAAAGTGACTACACACTTGGCATCAGACGCTTGTATTGGCTCTGTTGGCTGACATAAATTATAGGTGTTTTACATAATTGTCTATTGGTCTCTGACACTGGCTTGCTGGACCAGTTTTTAACAAAAAAATTACTGCAGTTATTACTTCAGCTTTCCGATAGATGGCCTCCCATTGTCTTTTATATGGAGTTCAGTTGAATCAATGACTCCAACCTGACCTGTTCCCAAACCAGAACATTTCACAGCTGTTATAAGGGTCTAACCTAGCATATGAATTGTCAGATTAAGCTTAAAATGAACCTGTTTTCCTGCTCCTTTAATTGGGTTTTATACTATAATTCATCTAATTTAAAAAACATTACCAAAGTGTAGTGATTGCCCTCTAAACTTAAATATTTCCCTTTTTGTATTCCTCTCTTCATTCCTGCCTAATTGAGCAAATTTTCCTGTCGTATGTAAAACACTTTGAATCATTTCTACATTTTAAAGATGGTACACAAAATCAAGATTGTATTATGTATGTGCTAGATTCTTTCAGTTTTTAAATTTTGACTTTGCAATAGTTCAGTCAAATTGAATTGAACTCATAGATAATAGCAAACGCACATAACCCAAAACTGCAAAGATGAAGACAAATCAGCCCAAACTGCTTAAAAATATAACATCTTTATTATGTGTAATACGATGCAACAAAATACTGAGCTCATTTGTTGTTTTATGCAGTGACACTTGGTGGCATTTGCACTGAGAGTAGCAGGATATCTGTGATAGAGCATGGTTGGACTTGACAGCTCACACAATCAACTGGGTCAATACAAAGTCAGGGAGTGGAGTTACATTAATGGGATGTGAAGAGGCTTCAGATTGCTCGTATCTTTGATGCACTGTTACACTTTCTATTTCCCTTCATCTCAGCTGTATTCACAACCCTAACACAGTGTAAATAAACAAAGTGGAACACTTTAACGGAGACATGCATATGTATGAGATGTAAAATAATTTGATCCCTTTGAGCATTTCCTTGTCAGCTCTGAAAAGCGGCACATCAGTGTGTTTTTGTGTGTTTTTGCCACAACAAAAGTTTCCTTCCCTCTTGTCACAGGTGCCATCTCATTAGCGGTGAATCACTGAGCTGACATATATGTTGTACCCAGTCACGCAGCATCTCCTTTTCACTGGAAGTCTGATATCACAGCAGAGCAAGTCTGTGTTTGTTCGGGAGGGTACGAGAAATTTCACACATTTCCACGTACAGTTTAGTGCTTGTGATTGGGGTTGTGGGGTGGTGAAATGAAAGGATGTGACAAAAATGGCTTGTGGGAGCTGGAAACAAGTATTTTACATCCTCATATAAGAAGCAATCCAAAACTGAATCAGAAATGGCTGGGATGCCATTTCAAATACGCAAATGATACCTATTAATATCTGACCTCATGTGGATCTTTATGAAAAGCTTCAAAGCTAAAGGAAATAAAAACAGTAACTTTGTAATGTTAATATATGAGGTGAGTGTGCATATTATGGATATTTAAAATTATTTCAACATTAGATATAATATTACATACACATGAAAACCCCCACATTACCCAATGTATGTGTAACAATGTTTGCATAAAAACGCTCATTTTTTTTCCCCTATTCCATTTGTAACAAAATATTATTATTTTATGTCATCTTTAAAATCGGTTTTATTCTATGATTTTTATTTTATCTTGTGCTTAATTTCATGTATGAAAGATGCTCTACAGATAAAGCTTATATTATGATTATTCCATTGAAAACATGGCTTTCCAGTAAGTTCTGCTATGTTGTGCTTCTTTTTTTTTTAAAGGCCATTTGAGTATTTTAAATTCATTATGTTTAATGAATGTGGTTCTTGAAGTAGTGTGTTGTCATTTCCTCACACATGCAAACAGACCAATTTCCACGTTCCAGAGGCTTTCACATTCATTAGATTGCATCCTCTAAACCACCTCTGTTTTGGCCCCTGTAATGGTTTATTCATTTTAACCCTGCCTTTGAGAATTATATGGAGGCACAGGGTTTCCCATTTGTCCTAAAACAGAATATCTCGGTCAGGAAAGTGAACAAATGAAATAACAAACATTAAAAAATAAATACAATAAACAAAACCTTTGCTGTGGCCTGCTGTGACTCTAATACATTTTTTATTCTATATTTTTGTGCATTCTGTTGAAATACAATTTCTAAGCTATTACAGTTTTCTTTGGAAATGGTAAATGACAGTACAATGGTTTCATGACTCATGGTTTGAAAACTTGAGTTTAGCATATTTTCTTTTTCAGTTTGCTTTTCTGCAATTGACTGTAATTGTTGCTAAACGTCCATCTTTGTGTAAGACTGCTTTTGCTTAGCTCAGTTATCTGTGGAGGGAAACAGCCTATGTCAATAACAATGACAACTTTCTTGTTTAAACATATGTACTTTTCCCATTAACTAAGTAATTACATCATTTCTTGTTTTGTATATACAGATGTTGCTTGGAAACCTAAAATTTGAGCATGGTGTACACAGTACAGTGCAAACCAGTCGGATCTGCTCTTACTCTACTGCTGGCAAAATGGTAATGTTTTAATATGTGTCTCTTACATTGCACTATCAAGCAATATAACAAGGCCAAAAATGAGTGAATCGGCTTATTCACAACAGAGATGTTGACTTGTCGTCGTAGGAAAAGCACAGGTTTTCAGTGGTGATGGTGGTGTTTCACTGAAGTGTGCCAGAGAGCCACAAAAGTAAGTCTGCCTGCAGAATACCAGGATCCACGAACTGAAGCAGATAAATGGAATTCGGCCACAATTAATTTTGTATTTGTGCAAAATTCAGGGTCCCTTTTGAATTCTACTTTTTGTAGTGCTGCCATCTGCTGTTGGAGGTGGGTAAAAGGTTAGATTTCACTTGGAGTAAGGAAACAGTTAACAGGCAGACAAAAATTGATGCAGCACCAACACTCAAAGCAGTTGATTGAATCAATAATAATGATCCAGATAGAGTCAGAATCTGTTGCTTCTTATTGTCCAACTCACAAAGGTCAGAGGTCACATGCAAACATGTGATAGACTGAAAAGTGATCATGGACCTTTCAAAGACATTCACATCATGTGGACTGAATACTTTAAGCATTATGTTTATATCATATTATCTGTATAGCTGTTTCGTTTTTAGACTTATAAGGTTTGAATAAAATACACCTGCCAAGAGATCACTGGAAGTTAAAGTTCCCTCCATCTTACAACCAAGTTTTTTTTTGATTGATCCCTCCGGTGTTTGTTAAGCAAGGCGCTGCACTGCAGTCACATGCGGAGAGGGCACCAGTTTAAAAGAGCAGCAGCAAAGATGTGTCCCTGTTAAATACATAATACTTCAATGTACTCCTATTTAAGTGAAGCCACATACCAGCATGTCAAAAGAAAAGTAGTCATTGTGCATGATGGTACCTTAGGGTTATATTATCATATTATATTATCAATATCATACTAAAATGAAAAATGTATAATGATGCATTTATGAACAAGGGTCATTTTAATGCTTTATCTCCCTGGTGTAGTGCTAATTTGTTTTTGTAAAAAAAATACAGTTGTGAAGTAACTTATAAATATAGGTATTTAATGAATGTTGTAGAGTAATAAGTACAATATGTATAGGTAAGCACTTTGTTAATATATTTGTTCTGTCATCCCTCTGAATCCCCATTATTTTGAAGGTTTTCAAGTGTTTTCACTGTTAGTGCTGAATTATGCATTTAAATGTGCAATCAAGACTCTTGATTAGCCAGACATTTTTAGAACCAGACAGAAAGGTCCCATTTGTACATACAGATCACTCTGGGTCCTCATGTGATAAGACTGCCCTGTGCAACCCCTAACATTAATAATAATGAATCAGCGTTAAGGTTGGCAGCAATCATGAACAGGAACTTAATTTCCTCTGCAGCACCTAACAGACACACAGCCTTCCAAGATCAAACACATCCAAGATTAACACCAAGTACCTATAGAAATAAAAAAATAAGATGAAGTAAAAGAAAAAAAAATATAAAACATAAGATAAAAAGTTCAAATCTAATAATATTGTGAATATGAAGATAGAGGTTGTGCATATATCTCGAAATTACAAGTCCAACATGTCTCTTGCAAAACAGTAATAACCTTCAGTGCAAAAAATAACATCCTGCAGTTTGTGCTGTAACCTGAGCTCATCTGGACACTTTTACACTGACTAGTATAACACACTGTAGCATGTGGTTTATTATGGCTGTGATGCCATGCAGGTAGTCTTCAGCCATTCACTCAGTGTCGATGGCAGGAATTGATTGGCATATTTCTGAGTGTGTAGACCAATAGGGTGTTCCTATTTATTTCTACCTAGCTTAGCTCTCCTGAGCCCTGAGGAGCCCACGCGGAGAGAAGCTCCGCGGCAGCTCAGCCTCCTCCCCGCAGGCCCCGCCCCCTGATGAAGCCCTCAGTGAAAAGGAGCCAGGACAGATAGATAGAAGTAAACTGTTGAAAACTTAGAGCGAGTGGGGCCGTGTGTCCACACTTGGGTAAAAAACTTATCAACGTTGTCCACAGCAGTGTTTTCCAACTCAGGAGAAAGTGACAGTGTGAATGTACAGCCGAGGGAGGAACGACTTTGAAACCCACATCAACCGGAGCGACTTCAACTTCTACAAACTTTTACTTGGGATTTTTCTGAAGACTCTTCATGGTACGTCTGCTCCATTTCCAACGACTTTGACTCGTTAGCTTATCTCCATAGAGTGTGGTTTTATATCTACAGACCGTCATTCCCCACACTGTGTCTGTGAATAGTGTAAAAATACTGTTTAGCACCTCGCTGTGTTCACTTAACTGTCCATAAATCCCGCTGAACATCTGTGTCATGGATCCGTTGACATGCAGCGTCTCTCTCACTCCTCAAGCTACAGGCTACTAGCTTAACTCTGCTCTTGTTTACATCCACTTGTGTTGCTGGTGTAGTCGTGTTTTACTCTACAAAACGGGGGAAACTGATGAAACGCGGTTAAATATAGTGTGTATGTAGTGTCACATTCCCGTCAGACTGTGGACAGCGTGTTACTGTGTGTGCTCCTGCTCTCAGTTCAGACACTTCAGAGGTGACTGACAGTAAATCCACACGTGACGTTTTAGATAAAGTCTTCATGGTTCAACAGGTGCTGGTTATATGGCTGTAAATGAGACGAGAGTTTCAGCCACTGATGAGCCACTGAGTGTTATTGTAGATGAGGTTTGGACTTTTAATTGTAACGGTCCTTTAGCTTATATTGCAGCTGATCATTGTTTGTATCAATAGCAATGTTTCCACATCTTAATTGCCAATGCACGGATGTAGTTGCTACTGACAGTTATTTGTTTGTTTTTCCACTTAAGCATTGTTTGATTACTGTCTCACTTAATCTATTGTCTGTTTAGTGTATGAAATTTCAAGAAATAGTGATAAAAAAAGATCATTTGCAACGATTTAAAACAGAAAAATACCGTTTTAAACCATGCCACAAATACTCATTTTTTTCTAATTTAAAATACTGGAGATCAGACACTTTCACATAAATGCATGCAGTTTGATGAGCTCATCAGGCTGTTTAAATTAGCTAATGTTTACCTGCTTTATAGTTAATCACCGGTATTTGTGTGAAGAATCATTCTACATGTAACAACAGTGCACGTCATGCACAGGTATTAGGGTCTAAATTCACTCTAAAATGTTTGTAGTAGTTCCCGCCTGTGTGTGTGAACATTGTCATTAGCTCCAACAAGTTCAACCACTTGTGATCTGTTGTTTTACTTTTTGGGGCTGTACTTGTGTGATAGGTTGGTGATTTGTCAGCGTGAGCTTGTACACACCATGAGAGCAACAGAGCTTATTTAGGATCATTCACCTGGTCCTCTGGCCACAGAAAGATGACAAGCAAGGTGCTCTCAGATGAGTAAGTCTTAGCATCTTACTCATACACCACAAGATGCAATAAATATAAAGCATAGATAATGCTGTCGTCTTTTTGCATTGGTGCTCTGTTCACGTATGGATTTGTGATTATTGCGAACACAGTATATGCCCTACGGTCTTAACAACACTTAACTGCAGTGTGTGCATACGTGAGGACACAGATATAAGCCAGGCCTTTAACATTGAAATGACCACAAGTATGTAGTTTGGTTTCAGCAATGTGCAGTGCGTTTAGTCTGGGGTCTGCATGCTCTGATGTACTTTCCAGATCTTCTTCGGGTGAAATAGTTGTTCGGCTTAGACGGTCAGGGTTGAATAGAAGTCACATGAGGTGATTTGAGTTGTTGCTGCAACAAAACCATAGCATGGAGCTTTTGGAGTGAAACCTTTACCCAAAACAAGTTTAAAAACTCTCTGAGTAAATCTTTTAATATAATAAGAATACCTTTCCATCAGCCGGTTTAATCTGCTACCGCAGTGCAAATGTTATTCCAACCTGAGGTGCATCAGAAGAGTGAGTTTTGTTTAAGCCATGAAAGTCGCACTTCTTTTGATTTGGTTTTTGCTTCCCAAAAGGTATTGCAACACAGTTTACCTTTGTTTAGTCAGTGAGGAGATGAAGGTCAAGGAGGTGCATAAATCAAACAGAGGGCACTGGCTCTCCCTGACTAGCTGAAAGTGTAATATTTGTCATGATCTTCCAAAATGACTTCCCAGCCCCGGCAGCTGCCACGCAGTGAAAGGCCCTTTTGTCAAAGGCTGCTTGCTTTGCAGAGCGATGCACCTTAGTGCTTTGTGCATCACTTCCCATGTGCACGCTATGGTTCACCACGAGTGACATAAATGAACATCTGTTTCTTCCACTCTGTGCTATAGTAGTCAAAGATGCTGCCTTTTAAGCTGTGAGTGCATGCTGCCCCTGTCACCACACCTTCACCACAGCGCTTTGACTTTCAGTGTGAGTTACAGGTACAGTTTTGTTGCTGCAGAGACTCACACAGAAGTAGTTTGCATGACTTTTTCTATGGACCACATCTTTCTGGAGAAATGTTTTGGTTGTGGCTGTAGAACATACCGAGTAACAACCTAGAATTAGTCACAGCCAAAATTACTCCAATTTTGTCAATCATCCACTTTTCATCTTTTGAGTTTAGCATCTGAAAACCATGAGCATGGGTTATTGGAAATGGAAAAGCTTGCTTACATCCATTTGGATTTAATAGTCTCCAAATTTACACAGTCTGGTATTTCTGGTTAGAATCAGACTCAGTGAGGACAAGGGCAATACACAATATGTTTTTTTAATTTTGCGTCTCTTCTTGTCGTTGTAAAGCTTTTGGAGGTGTGATAGAACATTTTGAAATGCTTGGTCAGTATATTTTTCCCACAAGTCATTCTGATGTCATTAGCTAAAGTCAACTCTTCTTTTTAGTGAAGTGGTGGTCCATCTGAAAATCATTTTTATTTTTCATTTCATTTTGTTCAAAGATCAGACCTCCCCTCGCACTCCTCCCTTCATATCCAAATATGGTCACTTCTGGCTTCCAAGACCAACATGGTGACCTTCAAATGTGAAACTCGGAGTCAAAAAACCAAGGGGTGACATCACAGTGACTTCGTCTATGTGTTTTATGGGCTTTGTTTTTTTTCCATGGCAGCAGCTGATTGACATTTGAGGGGTGGTGTTGCTAGGAGACAGACTGACATCCTCTGTGATGTCCGACTGACTGGAGCCTGTCAATGCCCTTGTAGAGCTTGTGAATGTGTGAATATTAATAGACACTTTCCACTTTTTTTTTTTTTTTTTTTTTTTTTTTAAATTTTCAACAAGGCCATTTAACTGTTTCCTCGTATCTGTCCACCGTGTTGTTTAGTGTGTTTCACTTACAAAGTTAAACTTAGTTAGGTTTGGCTTTTTGACTGGTTCAAACAAGACATTAGTTTTGTGTTGATGTATGTTCCAACCCTCTGCTGAGTCATCAGCAGCTCTCACATGCTCATTGTTGGGTTTGTCCCACTCCTAAGATAAAGAGGGACTTTGGCTTCAGGACGACTGACACGTTAAATTTTTTTTCTCTACATAAACTCAACAAAATGTCATTAAAAAGTAAATTTCTTTACTCAAACTAAAAATTGAATGACACATTGATCTTTATTGTCTTTATTATTAATTAGCACGTAATCTAAATAACCTAGTGCTAAAAGCTGATGGCTAAATAACAGACGTGTAATGATTATGTGATTAACATAGTTGAATATTAGGGTTGAGTACCGAAATTCGGTTCCAAGTAGGAACCAAATTAAATTTAGTGAGCACCGAGTACCCATAAAAACAATTATGATTTTGGTTCCGCTTATCGATTCCTAGATGCGCTCATTTTACTTAACGGCTGCAAACGGACTTTAGATATCTTCCAGGACCTGTCTGTTACATATCTAACACGTCACGTGACGCCGCAGGGCAACAGGAAATGGACCGGGGAAAGCAGTTGAAAGTTACCCCTTTTCCACTGTTAACTCAATCATGTTGTAACTAGAATATCCGCTGAAAAAAATTTTTTTTTCATGGACTGATAGTAACAGGGTAACAGTAGTTTGTTAACAGCGACTAGCTTGCTAGTGGCCGGTTGCAGTGACGTACTGACATTTTACGTGACGCGGCCCCAACTTGACTCCTTGCCAGTGGAAAAGCAAACCAGTTCATAGGAGAAACAGGATCTGAACCAACTAACCACCAGCCCGGAACTAGCACCCGTTCTTGTTTGGTGGAAAAGGGGTAATGTTAAAAAAATACATTTATACATTTGGCTTCCTGTTTTTTTGTTTTTGGAATCGAAATAAGGAATCGTTAGGAACTGGAATCGATAGGCAGAACTGAAATGAGAATCGGATTCATAAAAACCCCAACGATACCCATCCCTATTAAATATCAAAATAGTTGTTAGTTGCATCCATACTGTATAATATGCAGCTGTCTTCCAGTTCAGTTTTCTTTAGGCCTCTTTGATTTAACGGTCTCTTACAGGACTGGAAAAGCTCAAAGTATATCAAAGCAACTACAGACAGTATAACATGTGTGTTAAATCCTTAGCAAAAATAAATTTTAATTTCTGTCTGTTTGCTTAGTGAAGTCATATGTCACTTAAATTGTCAGATGTTGCATTTACTTATTTTTCTGTTAAGAGAAACTCTGCTGGGTTTGTAACATTGTGGACAGTGTATATTTTTTGCCCTGTGTTTAGGGTTACATTACTGAAGTTAAACCTTCAGGCAAGGTCATGCTGATTAGTGTGGTGGTATTAAGCTGCTTACCCAAGACCCCACTGGAGTGTCACAGTGTTTCCTGACGCTCTAAATTAAAGTGTGTTAATAACCTGTGGCATGTTCCAAAGTGTTTCCCACCCAGCTGGCCAATCAAGCCGCCCCACACTCCTCTCACACTCAGCTTTTGGAAGGTGTGTGCAGCTCGATCCTTTGAAGCATGGATGACCCCCAATTAACCCTCCCAGATTAATCCCCTGGTCTCCAAACTGCTGCTCCTCTTGTCTCATCTCATCACTCCCACGGCGTATATTAAGCAGAGCGCAGTTCCCCGCTGTGTGTCCAATTTGACCTGCTTCTCTTGGTTGACGTCGTGTATTTTTGTTCACTTTGCAGCTGGAGCTTGAAGGTGACTTCCTGTAGACCCGTTCACAGAGAGGGAAACCTTTTGTGAGAAGCAGGAGAAAGGCCAGTTCACCCACCTTCATCATACTGGAAGCTGCAGGAAAATATAATGGCCAGAAGATCCCACATCCTCTTGTTACTTCTTGCAATATGTTGCCTGGCATCTGCAGGTAAGGTTCTGTTTCTTCAACTAATGTAATCCGCCTGTTACTGTTGTTTGTCTTACACCATAAAAATTGGTCACAGCCAAAGTCAAACTCCACTGTCAGATATTTACTGCACACCAAGCCTTGCAGTGTTGTGTTGTCAGAGAATCACAATTTTGCCAATGCTGTGGGATTTTCCACTCTTTCTCCCAGCATGCCTTTCTAGACAGTTCTTGTCAGAGTCATGAGTAAGGGGGATTTACATCGAAGAAAGTGCTGACAAGTTCAATCTCAGAATACAAACACTCAGCAGGACTACATGTATCTGTCAGATCGGTTGAAGTGAGACTCCAGTGCTGCCAAATACTTAGTTATTTACAGCCGTGAAGCACACAAGCTGAAGAGAGAGAAAATAACTAAGTAAATGACTGTGGAGAAAATATATGAGAAACTTATGTATGCTAGTAGTACTCTGGATGATGTCACTTACTGACTCGGCAAACCTGACAAACATGATCTAATTGATGAAAAATATTAGATTTTTAATAGTAAGAAATACTTGATCACCGCTTTCTATCTATTGGTTGTTGTTTCAATGATTTCTGGCTGCAGGAGCCAATGACTGACCGATATGAGACATGTATAAAAGCATGTGTGGGGAGAGTATAAAAACAAATGTCAGTTCTTGATCTACTATTATGTAGTGATTCAGCGCACTTTATTATTTGAAACTTGCTTGTTCAGACACCTGGTAAAGAACAATTAGACTTCCAGAAACATCCTCTACCACAGTGGTCCCCAACCTTTTTTGCACCACGGACCGGTTTGATGTCGGCATTATTTTCACGGACGGGCCTTCAAGGTGTGGCAGATAAATACAGCAGAAATAAAATAACACGACCGGCATAAAAACAAACAAAAAAAACAAATGTTTACTTTTTGCGAATAAGCTCTTAAAAGACATTTGGTTTCTGTTACTCATTTTCATTAGTTTGCAGACTTGTTTGTTTGGCTAACGTGTCTGATCACGTGACCGAGACAACTGTATTCATTCATTCATGTTGGGTGCAGCGCACGAGTCTGAAACAAATTTCCCTATGGGGACAATAAAGTATATTGTATTGTATTGTATTGTATTGTATTCCCGTGTCAAGAGACACATACGAAAGTTAAGTCAGAGAGATTTTTTTTTTTCAAAATAAAACGTCTTTCAGCCTATAATACAATACAACGGAATTTATATAAATCATTGATTCTTTCTGCGCGGCCCGGTAACAAATGTCTCACGGACCGGTACCGGTCCCCGACCCGGTGGTTGGAGCCCACGGCTCTACCACACACACAGTTGAGCAGCTAGCAGCTCTTTGAGCCTTCACTTAAAGCTTCAATGTTAACATGCTCATCATGATAATGCAAACATCTTACTTATTAGGTTATTTTAGCATTCTTACTGTGTTAGCATGATAATTTTGATTGCTAATTAGCAAGTACATCAGAGGCTGATAAGAATAGCATTAGGTGAAACAAACAAATTACAATGTATCTGGAGGAGGACAGGACTTTCACCCACCCATTAAAGTCCATAAGTCCATCAAGAGTATATATACTCTTGAAAGGATAAACATCTGTACATTTTGTTCAACTTAACAGGCCCCCAAGATTCATCCTCACTGGTGCAAGATAATCTGGAATCTGGAAATGTTGTCAATGGTTGAGACTTTTCGCTCACGATCACTAAAAGTCTTCATCAAATTTTGTATCAATCAATTTATAAGATTTAGCCAACTTGAATATGGATCTGCTGCTTGCTCTCAAACCTTTAGGGACAATCAAGCTGTTAAGATTCATCCTCTGCGGAGCCTTAATACCTCTACCAGGTTTTTGGGAGATCTAGACAATTTATTTAGCTTAAGAACAAAAAAATGCCAACCTCATTGAAGGGCCAGAGGAAACAGTCAACAGGATTCTTTCTCTGGGGAATACAAATGTCTTTATCACATTTTCTAGCAAAAAACTTGGATGAATGTAGGATGTAGCAAAACTGGATTTGACGTGCTGCTGACCCTAAAAAAAAATTAGGGACAACAAGGAAACAAGGTGTTAGGTCTCCTAACACCACAGGAGATCCTGTGGGGAGCTGGGATGTACTGTATCTGCCAGATATTCAGGGGATCTTCAGTGTTTGTTGAGACATTTCACACAAACCAATAAACTGTAAAAGTCAGGAGGTTTCTAAGGTCTGCAGGATTCATCCTCTGGGACCATGAATGTCTGTACCAAATTGGGTTCCAGTTCATTTTATTGAATGTAGATAAACTAGATAAAAGAAAATGCTAGTTTGCTATCAGCCCCTAAAAAGTAAATCGGGAAAGATTTCAGAGATTCATACTCTCTGGACCAATTATATCTGCACCGAATTCCTTGCTTTCAAAAGTTGAGGTAAAAAAGTTTGGCATTTGGTTTCTGATGAGTATCTGTATTGGCTATAAGTTGGTGGATTTTCAAGTAGTTGTGGAATTGGCCACTAGATGTAATTAGAGTAACTGTCACTGATGTAATGTCCGCGCTGGCTTCAAAATCCAGCAGTGGTTTTTGTCGCTTGGTAACTTGACCATAATATTCAATTTACCGACCTTGGCCTGACACACAGCTCCACAGTTTGAATAAAAATCTGTCAAGTTTGCTACAGTCTGGCACAAAAACAACATTGAGAATCTGTGGTGCATTCCACTTTTCTATTTTTTAGATGGTGAGATGTCCTGTTTACAGAGGCTGGTTTCACAATGTACAGCTCTGGACTTGAATTCAGTCCAGCCTTTAGTCTTCAACATCCTGTGTTGTGTTTCTGCGGCAGCGCAGGAATAATTACCCGGTAGGAGGCATGCTACATAACGAGCGCTCCAAAATAAAAAAATAAAAAAATAGTGCGGTTCGAGTTTTTCATACTTCGGTCTGATTGCCGCCGCCATAGGTTATTATTTCAAAAGTTCTTCTCTATTCTCTGGAGGCTTGAACCACAGTCCATAGAGCTGACTTTTACTCAAACAATAGCAGTGTAGTCAGTATGTGCTGTGGGTAGAGCAAACATAATTTCTCCCACAATGCCAGGATCTCCAACACAATGAAGTCCTGAATGAAGTTTTCCTCTAAATTCTTCCTCATACGGCAAGATGCATTGTTGTACTGTGTCGCAAGGGACAGATATTTACAGTTGGACAACCAAATGCCCTTTCCTCCAAAGTACACGGGCAGTACTGGTGTACTTAATGACCAGGATCCAATCAGCTGATTTTGGAGCAGGTAAAATACAGGTCAGTTAACATATTTGGTTCATTTTCAAATTTAACCAACATTATTTTTTTCTAATTTCAGCCAGTATTTTAAACTGTCACTGGGTAAGCTTTTAAATGTTTTTAATCCAGCACCACTTCAGCCTCTCACCTACTCCTTTACTGTCTATTTCTGTTATCTCACAGCATCTGTGTAAACAGTCACATCTGCCTTTAAACTTGTCGGGAGAGCTCTTACGTAATGTTTAGATTAGTCTGCAATGAGTCTTCTCGCAGTGTAATGCAATCCAGGATCTGAGCCTCCCCATAACTTTTAAAAGTCAGACTGAGAGCACCTTGACATCCATATTTCAACCCTCCCCTCTGCTGCTTCGCTCTACTTTTTGCTGTTTATAACTTCTTTCTTTTCCGTATCATTATTACCATTTTGTGGTTGCCTCTCCTCAACTTGCCATAATGGTAATTTAGTGAAGGATATATTATGGACATTTTGGGCTGACTTTGGGTTTTGTGAAATAAAGTCCTGCAGGAGCCATGCCAGATATTAATTTGAGGCACTTGCCAGAAGCAGCTCCGGCAGGATGCTGGTTACTCTGGAGGCACAAGGCCGGGCCGGTGGTTCACTGGAAAACACAGCAACCTTATTGAGCGCACAAGTACTTTCTCCCCCTTTTATTGTCTCTCCTGATGTTACTCATGAGGCGGCTAGATGAATGATGAGGCTATTAGTGCGGATTTGTCTTCATCTACTTATTGTACAAGCATGTAGAGAGTTAAATGAAACAACTGGAAAAAAGATTTGAAGTGTGCTCACAGTCCATACGTTCCACTTCCAGCTTTACTGTGAAATAAACAACTTTCTTTCTGTCTGCATTTTTGTGTGCTCTTGGCAGACGAGAGTCACTCTGATGCCAGAAGTGGTTGTAACTTTTTTTTGTTTTTTCCCCGCAATTGAGCGAAAGGTTTGTCTCTATATCCGCAGTGCTTTCTTAGGGCCAGCAAGAGTCAGGACTGCCAAAATGCATTGTGCAACCACTGTAATCTGAGAGGAGGGGTAGCCAGGGGGAGGAGAGAGGCAGGCGCAGGCGTGGGTCGTCTGGTCCAAATCGACACACTCCACACACGCACGGCGTGCCAAACCGACAATGTCCCTTCCAGCGTGCTAAACCAGATGTTGCCCCGTGATTCATGCGAGGAGCCGGAGCAGCGCAGCACAGAGGCGGTGCGCTGCTAGGCAGAGCGGTTGAGATGTTTACATAGCAACGGGAGACCTGAGTGTGTCTAATTACAGGTCTGCTCTCCCCCATGGTGCACCCTTTATCTTAACAGTGCTGTCAAGGAGGAGGCAGTCGCTTTGGCCCTGTCTCTTTATTGCTTTCACTTATTGAATGAAAGAAACCCCAGCATCACTCGGTTTAATTAACAGCAGTGTGTAAATTGAACTGTGGAGTATTTTACATTGATTCACTTCCTCCAACCTACGCTTTTCAGTGCGCCAACACAAAAACCAATGAAACCTAAGCAGCAGACAGGTTTCTACAGATAGAAGATCTTCCACGTCTTTCATATCTTGTCAGCCTCCCGTTAAGAGGGCGCTTACGCAAATCTGCTGGAGTAAACTGAATCCCGCCCCCTTCCCTCTCTCTCTCTCTCTCTCGCCATAGTTCCAGTAAGCAGGCGTGTAAATAATTTTGGTCAGAGTCAGTAATGGGAGACAGCTGGGGTGATCGTGCGCTTTCCATTGTGTTTCACAGCCCTATGAAAAAAAGGCAGTGAAGCTGGGGAGAGTTGGAGTAAGAGAGTTATGTGTCGTGTGACTTCATTGAAGAAAGCGAGAGTAATAGTAAAAAGTGTAACTCCCTCTGTTGGGATAACCTTCAGAAGCAGTGAGGGGAAAAATGTGCTATCACTTTGTATCAGTCTAGTGGTTAGTTTTTTCAAGTGTAGTTTCATCACTCGGCAAAGATGCCAAGTTTGGGTGGATGACTCAAAAAGCCCTGATATGGGATGCAAGCTGAAGGCCTTCAGGTGGTGTCTTTCAGCAGACCAGCCCCTCCTGAGGCCTCACCTTCCCCACTCCATTTCCACCAGATGAGTCCTGCTGAAAGGCCATGTCCTAGTTTTGGAATGGTCCTTTGGAAAACAGGAGTGTCTCTCCAAAAACTGACTGTAGGTCCTTCTCTGAGCTCCATACTCCACTCAGATCACAAACGCACATGCTTGGAAATGCTCTCCTTTTCCACTTGTTTTTCACAATTTGATTTCAGATCTAATGGGGAGAGTAGTAGATGTGTAGATTCCTGTGGGAGGAGGTGGTGTACATTTTGAAAAACACTGCAGATAGCTGTTTGCTTGAAATTTGGGATAAACAAAACAATGAAAATGCTGTAAGTTTAGCAACAATTGTACTTGCATAGATATCTTGCTTGGTAGGTAGATGGATGGATGGACTTGAATTAATTGACTTTGATTCCAAGTTTAGCAATTCCTTTGTTTCAGCAGCAGGTTGTTGCATGGGGAAAAAAATAAGATGTATGCAATCTAAAGACTATACAATAATCCACTAGGAATCACCAAGTAGGATGCTAAAATGTAAACAAATCCATACGATGCATACATCAGTATATGTACTTGTGAGCAAGTGTAAACGCGTTGTATACAAACATATTTGTCACAAGTTTGTAGCATTTTCTCAATATTGTGTATTTATCTATTTATATTTGTACTTTTTTTATTTTAATTTTTTTTTTTACAGATTCTCTTTGCAGTTTATTTGCTGTCTGGTGTCTGTCCAAGCCAGGCTGTGATTCATCACACTTTCCGTTTGTTCACTGTCCAGTTGAGAGGCCCTCCCAGTGTCCTTTGTACGTGTTAATACACGAGGCAGCGTGGCATTTGACAAGTCATTCTTCTTCTTTGGCCTCCTCCATGAAGTCGAAGAAGCCCAGTGGAATGTAGCCTCTTCCAGTGTGTGTGAAAACTCTGTCCGCCTCGGCCTTTCTCACCTCTCTGGCTCCCTCACACTGGGCTTGCTCACTGGCACAAAGGCCCCGCATTGTTTCTCTCTTTGCTTTCTGTTGATGGAAACCTGCTGCTTCTCAGAGACCCTTGTTGTCACATCTGAGTGATGATGTTTTTGAAAATATCACAGGAACAAAAGCATTTTTCAGGCTAGTGATTGATGTGGAAAAAAGAGAGTCCTTTTGTATGTATTGATTTTGCATAATCTCATCTTGATATGTCTAATTAAGCAGTTAGACAAAAACAATAAAATAAAAAACATTTGTTGATGTTTTGACATCTTGAAACATTACCAAGTTGATGCAGATCAGTGTCCTGGCTTACAGCTTTGTTGCTGAGGTTTGTTAAGACATGAAGTGGATGAAAATTTTCTTCTTGTGTTGCATCTGTGGTTTAACTGACTAGTAAGACCACCGGTTTTCATATAATACCATTTATCTTTTTGTAATGCCATAGGCTAGACCAGGTCGGATGTTGAGTTTCATCTGACAATTGACATAGATTAATTGATTTGTTATGAGAATTATTGGGATATTTTGAGGACTAGATCTGAGAAATTATTAGACTATATCTTTATTGAATAGAACAGATCTTTATTGCCATTGGGAAGGTACAGGACAGTACAAGTATGTTGGAGTTTGTGTAAATACCTAAGTTAAGTTTTAAGGTTTTAATTTTGATTGTTTAAAAAAATGTCTGTAATTTACAGCATTGTGTAGATTGTACAACATGCTCTTTAACCTCTTTATGTTTCATGCTCCATTTCAATTTTCCCCCAGGACAGTAACTCCACTTGAAGCTTTCGTCTGAATCTGATCCCAGATTGACTTTTCATGACATCAGCTGGGTGGATTGTTTTAAATACTGTATGTTGAGGAGTTCTGGCAAGGCCCATGATCCAAAAACAAATTAAATGAGTGCAATATCAAGTGAGACAAGACAAATCACTGCAGGGCTCCACCTCCCTGCTTCCCCTACTGGATCCACATTTTTGTGAAGGCCGACGGAGTGGCTGCTCCCGGACCCCCGCCAAGCTGCTGTCAAAAACCATGGCTTTACAGGCATCTATGATTGATGAGAGAGATGAACTTGGAGCAGCAGGACAGACCCTTTTCTCTCCATTGTCGAGCACACGCTTTTCTGCTTGGGTATTTTTCGGACTGCGAGTTATGACAATGCGCTGGATTGGCCGATGACTGTTGGGCTCTACTTGTAGTACCTCTGTACTCTTGCAACCATCTCACACTTTTCTCTTGTTCTGGTTCATCTCAGGATGTGATGCTAGCTGCTTTCTAGAAGTGCTCCTTAACAGAAAATGATTTATATATAAGTTCATGTTTTACATCCCTGGGAAGTACATTTGTAATGTCAAGTCTGAGCTGAAGTCTTTCCTCTTAATTGTATTAGTGTAGTTTACTGGTTCTCAACCAGATGGTTCTTAGCCCGTCTTATCCCATTTACCACATCCATTTCTTGTTTCGTGCCTGTGCTGACAACTTTTTTGTTCTTTGATATTATAGGTCCAGACAGCACATGTCAGCACCCATCAGTAAAGACGTACAGTGGTAGCACAGCCAGTAAAGTCTTTAGTCGTATGCGCATATGCTCGGCCTCTCCCAGCTGTCTCACTTTACACAGTGGCTCCTGTGTTCCTCTGGGAATTAGCCCTGTCATCCATCTCTTCAAAGCCCTCTGATTTATGCCTGCATGTAGAGGTAGGGAGAAATGTACCCACTTCTATCGCCTCTTCTTGACTGTGGCTTCATGTGGTGCTTGTAATCAGTCATGGTTTTTTAAAATTTTTTTCATTCGATGTTGATGGTTTACCAACAAGTGGTTACTTTTGCTGTCAGGGCCGATCAATCATAACCAGAATTCAGCAAGATGAAACGGATAGATTGGTCTAAATGGAATTAATACACAAAGTATTGATATAATAAAATAATGTAAAATTCCATTTATAATTGTATATTGCACTTTCAACAGTATATTGCACAGTAGATCAATAAAATACAGAGAAATGCTCACTCTTTTGAAATTTAAATTCTTATGCATCCTGCGGTATCATCAGGGACTTAAGTGACCAGCCCCACATTGTACCCCCTCAAACATCTAGCTGTCTTTTGTGACCAGAAGAACAAGGACACTGACAACATGGTGCCTGACGTCAACATCATGGACTCATTGTGTAACTACATGAAGAACAAACCTTAATTCACACATGAACTTTGGCAAGTTCTCCAAGATGCTACAAGACGCTACCTGCCAAGTACCTTGAACACTGTGTACTTAGTGAGAAGCTATGCTACTTCTGAAAGCAAACATTGGGGAGCACCAAATGTTGCTTTGCTTCGGGTTTTCCTTCATTGTGTCACTCTCAAATCTACGCCCATCCAAATGTGAGAGAACCTTTGTTTCAAGTGCCGTTGCTGAAGTTTTACATCCAAGTGATGTAATTTATTGTCTGAACACCTGTTAACATACTTACCAACTGAAAGAAGCTTTGTCTGCACAACCATACTCGGTTCACATTTCCAAGATAGAGCAGATAAAATCCAATCCAGTAAAATGACTGTCTTCAGGCTGTGTTTTCAATTATATGCCAGCTGACGAGATTGCGGTAGAGGAATCTACCAATAAAGAGTGTTTGGGTGATATTTTGTTACAGTCAGATTTGCGGGGATCGGGACTTCAGATTTCGCACTTTGATGGGAGAGTTTATGACTTCCCTAATGGAGTTCGGGCTCACCCCTGCCCTCCTCCCTTCATCCCATTCCAGCTTCCTCCCCTCTTATGCCTCCAATTTTACAGTCCAGAGATGAATCCTTTTTCATAGTCAGGCCAGTGGAGTGAACTTATACTACCCTTATGAAAGGCTTTACTCACTTCCTGTAGTAGTGGCTCAAGGTTCAGGGGTGAGTGGGCTGTGCTAATGTCAACACTGCAGAGCTAGTGATTCTTTAGTCCAAAGCCCCTTAGGAAAACAAGAGCGGGTAGAATATTACGTTCCCTAAACTGGTTTGCGTGGTTCATGGTCCATGGGAATCGTGCCCTGCAGCAAAACAGAGAAAGAGCAGAGGATTCCTTTAATCCAGGACTTCATATGGGAACTGGCATATCTTAGGTAGGGAGCAGATATATTGAAACAAAGACGCCCCTCTGTGCTACTTTGTATTTATTGTAATTAACTTGGCCTTATTATATCTTTTCCTTATTGGACAGTGTATTCAGGATGCATTAAGTTGCCTTATTGTCTTCATTGGCTTTATTGTTCCCTCCTAGAGAGAATGCGTGTTATCTACTGCACTGCTGGCTTTTTTTTGCATTTGAAGAAACACAATCTGACTTGCTCAAGGAATACTGGGAACTGGACATGTACGTACACACACACACAGGGGGAAGGTTTTGTTTGTTTATCTTCGGAAATGGCTTTGTGGGAATATCAGATTTGTCCCTAACTGGCACACAGACTGACATCACTTCCTGTACCCAAGTCTTGGCTCAGTGCCGCGCTGAGGAAGGCAACAAAGTGCATTCACTGGAAACACAGGCGTTTATCTCTCGTAGGATAGGATAGGAGAGGAGTGTCGTGATAAATGTACTTAACAGGGAGGGTTCTACATTTATAGTCCTCCGGTTTGAAAAGACAAATATAAATACTTCACTTAACATTTTAGTTCAGTGCTTTTTAAACATGGAGCTCAACCAGAAGTTTGAAATGGACAGAAGCTCTGATGATACAGTATAAAAGATGGATCATTTTGTTGTCATACAAAATAATTAATTCATTGGTCAATCATACAAAATAGGAGGCAGCATGGTGTAGCTTTAGGTTTGTCATATACACAAAGACATTTGATGGCATCACAACATGATGTAAGATGATCATATGACATCTTATAAATCAAACTAAAAAGCCTTCAAAGAGAGCAAACCTATGCCAAGACATAATCCAGCTGTACTGATGCTTTAGACTGAACACTCGTGAAATAACCATCTTGTAAAAACATCCATCCATTTTTTGGGGGGATTCTTTGGGCTAGGATCCTGTACTCTTGTCAAAAAATATTTGGTTCCTTTGAGAGTATCCTCTCTTTTAAAAACAAATTGTCAAGATCTCTTTAGTAGTTTTTCATAATGTTGCTAACAGATGGATGGACAGACAAACCAATGTATGGTAGTTAAACAGCTGCAACCCTAATTGTGTCAATATTTTTAGTTTGTAACATTACACATTTTTCAATTCTTTAAATTTTTACCATCTCCTCAGAGAGATCCTTTCTTCTCAGCCCACTAGTTTCTGGAGATAAACAGAGTTACCAAGAGGCTATTATAAAATGTGTGATAATATGACATCAGCCTGCATGAGAGCGTTCACTTCAAAGTGTTAGTGCTCGTGTGAATATATTCAGTGAAAGTACCGACACAGAAGATTTCAGAGCATTACAAACTCATTACAGCATTGTTTCTGGCTTCAGGCCTTTTTTTTGTTGTTACATTTTCTCTAAAATTCTTGTAATTCTTCTCCGATCCAGTTTTCCTGATGTTTTTGCAGTTATTTTAAGCATGCGGCTGTTTTGTTAATTGACAATAACTGGTTCAGACAGCTCATTTTGAAGAACTTCAAAACAACTATTCTGCATTTTATGACTGTTTTCCCCCTTTTTAAAATAGGACTACTTTGTACTCTGGGGCAATTAATGTATGATTTTTAAAACACCTTCATTATATTACACATTACGATATTCTGGAAGTACAATCTGGACGTGAACAACATATCTGAAAGAGATATGAATCTCAGAGGAGGTTACAATCCAGACGTAGCATGCCAAGGACTGTAGAAAGTGTCTCGTGACATCACTGCCTGGACCTTGCACCGTTTAAAAATATCAAAGTGAGTATTTACACAGTCTCTCCTTTCTTAATATGGATTTACTATGCTCACTTCCTGTCTTACCCCTAATACAATCAGTCGAGCCTGACAGCATTTTAGCCAATGTAGAATAATAAAAGAATATAATTAACGTCTCTCCACAGAAAATACATTTCGCTTGCATGTGGCCTTGTAATGCCATATTCAGTGTTTGTGTTAGAATCAGTGTCTGTATATGTGATACTGATCCCCCAAAAAGGCATAACTGAAGAAATAAACATTCCACTATGGGGGTGGTGAGGAGAAAAAAGAAGTAGGTTGAGGTGCTTGTCAGTCACGGTGCGAGCCTTTCATGAGCATGTGCTTTACTCGTCGTGGAGAATCAGTCACTCAGTGGGGAGCCCAGGTCATCATCTGGATCCTGTCTAAAAAAAAAAAAAAAAATACCCAACAAAACAAAAAAACCCCAGTATATTCATGCTAAAATAAAGAACCAGGAAGTGAGTTTCAGATCTCACACTTGCATTTCAGCTGCTCATGGTGCACAAATTATACACTGTCACTTCTACCACCTACATGTTTAACTGGCATTTGAGGTGTTGCATTATTTGTGCGCCCACTCTTACCTTTCAATTGACATTTCAACAGCTTTTATATGTTAAACTTCAAGTGATAACTTGGCTGCTTTTTTCTTACTCTGTAGCTCTCAACAGTTTGATTTAGACTTTCTCTTCCTTGCTCTAAATCTGACAGACATTTCAACTGCTTTTATTTTTTTACTGTAATTCAACTGCTTTGATCTCTCTTTCTACTTTCGAGCACATTTATCTCTTCTCTCACTTACTTATTCTAACTAATACTTCTTTCATTGCTTAATCAGACATTTTGACAACTTTTATTTCCTACTCTGATATTGTGACTGCTGTTATTTCCTGACTGCTTTTATTTCTTTCTCTGGCATTTCAGCTGCTTTTATTTCTTACTCTTAACAACTGCTCTGACATTTCAAATACTTTTATCTCTTACTTAAACTTGTATTTTATTTGTTACTGTTGCATTTCAACTGCTGTTATTTCTTTACTTCTTGAGTGCTTTTATCTCTTACTGTGACATGTTGGCTGCTTTTATTTCTTACTCCAACTGATGCTTCAGCTTTGACTTATTTGACATTTTGACAGATTTTATCTTGCTTTCTGACATTTCTAGTACTTTTAAGTACTCATAGTAACCAGAAGGTTTAGTAATAAGTGAAAGCAACTTGAGCAAAACCTAGCTCAAGCATGACTAACTTCCTGCATCTGGGCCCACATGCAGTCATAGAGAATAAAAGTGGCGGTAAACGTTTAGTATCTGGATGTGTAGCTATATTCCACCCTGTATGTTCTCACTTTCAGAGGTAAAACCACAAACCCTTCCTGAACTACTAGATGTGGTTTCTTTCACTTGTGACATTTGTCATAGTTCCCATCAGGACGGGCAACTTTACATGAGGCACGCCGGCTTTCTGCAGTAAAGTTTGTAATGACAAATAAATAAATGTTTAAGGCACCTTTGCTTTTAACGTGACCATTTACAGATGCCCCATGTTAATCCATTGCCAGTAACGAGCATCTTTTGATGGATCCTGTTGTCTAAATAAAGTTTGATCTATTTTTGATCCTTTGTTTGTTTGCTGCAGGTATGCCAGCTGTCAAAAAACCCCCCTGTGACCCCTTGTTACTACACAAGAACATCTCCTAATGCAGTGTTGTGTATGTGAGAACCACAGAGTACAACTAGCTGTTGGAGGGTCAGTCCAGTTCAGACTGTTGTCAGATACAAGCAGGCCAAGCTGAAACAACAGATCTGAATCTGTGGAAAAGTCATTTTTAATCCTATGAATATATTACAAATACAAAAACAGATGTTGACAGATAATTGAGTTCTAAGTCCTCTTTTTAACTTTGTATACATTTGTGAAAATGATACATTAAATCATGCTTTCAGTTAAAAATACATTTTTAATACGACTTGACCTCACAATTGGGCAGAGGGGAAGGATTGGGTCGATGATGAGATGTTGATGTTGAGTCTGTTGGGCTCGATTAAGATTTGACTGTCCTGGCCATGTTAGTATTTAGTCCTAAAACCTCATCAGTTGCTGATTTTGTCCGGCACAGAAAGTCCTCTGAGAACTAAGGTCGCCGTCTATTACTGTCAACAGAGCGAGTTACAGATTTTTCCCTTTTCATTGTAGTTTAATTGAAGGTCAACATGTCGTGGTAGACTGGATGATGTTACAGAATAAAGCAAGTTTAGGATATCAACAGTGTGAGTGCTGAGATCCATCTTTATTGTTATTTTTCTGCATGTTTTTCTGCATCAACTACTGCCACATACAAAATCATTCAAATATCAAAATGTTGATGGACATGTGTGCTTGGAGTCAACTTTTTTCTAGATCTTCTACTTAAAATATTCAATAGTCATTTATTTCTGTGGTACCATCTCTTTGGAGACAAAGCGTTTGATGACAAAATTATAGCTAAAGCAGTGTCAGATTTACCTTCAGATTGTTCAGTATCTGTTGGGTTAAGGAGGAATTTGTGGTGTAGTCTGCAGAGTGTCTGCTGTGCTCGGACTGGACTTGTTTTTCAGGGAAAAAGGGAACAACAGCTTCTCTCATTCCTCTGCTGTGGGTGTTTGGCCGGGATGGCTAAAAGTCAGTAGTAGCAGCTGGACAGGACGCACACTGTGCTCCATCGATGACCGAGGAAAACGAAAGATGGCGGGAGAGAAGTGGAGAAAGAAGCGGGGGAGAAAAATCAGACAGATGTGGTGACAGACAGGACTGTGGCAGGGCCAACAGATGCTAGTTTTATTTCCTCTATAACCTTTTTTTCTGTCCTCTGTGGTTGAAGGCTAATGGTAATGTCATGTATGATAGAGATGGACTCGGTTGGTTTCAACTTGATAATGATTTGTGTGAGACTTAATGGTTCATATAAAATTATGAAGTTCTGCTTTTTTTGTTGGAAAAATATAAACGGTTGCTCTCTTGTGAAATACAAACACTATCTTTTGTTTTTTGGACAGAATACCTTCGACTGATCTTTCCCAAAATGTAATCATTTGTTCCTTGAAATCTGGAAAATACTTCTTATATAATTTTGCTCATGAATAAACAAACAAATAAACCAACCAATGCAAGAAACACATAACCACCTTGGTAGAGGTAAATATTGTGTTTTTTGTCCTGCCAGTGATAGTCTGATTAGATTTGAATTATTTTGCGCACTAAAATCACAGTTTTTGTTGAGGGAGGAACTAGAAAAGTTCATAATGGGAAGGATTTATCCTCTGATGAGCAAATATACACTTTGTAAATGTCATTGCAGTCTGCCTGTAAGTTTTCATCCTCAGCTTCTATTAAAATCCACACATTAGCGGTGGCTAAACTCTTTCAAAAAAGCATATTGTCCAAAGGTGAGGCTGAATGAAAGGTTAGGGATATCAACAAAATCACCAGGTGTCTGCTTCTAGCTATTTCCATAAAAACCTGGATGGTATTTGTTGAGATTCCTGCTCCGGACCAAACAGACTGACACTGGTTTTCCTAGACTCTGTAAAAACAAGACCACACCATATTGAATGCCCTACTTTTCTATCTATGTGGTATCTTCCCTCCTGTTGTATTTTTAAACAATTAGCAAATCAGATCATTGGCCAGTGAGTGTTGTAATGTTTTGGCGGTCTCCCAGAAAGAGCTACGTTTGTCTTTGTTTGTCTGGCAGTTGTTTGTTATTCTCCATGTGTGAGGGGAAAAAGTGAGTTGAAGTGCCCACAGACGTGTTTGTGGGAGTGAGGCGTGATGACATGGTTAGGGAGGGAATAGGCTTTGGTCCCTTGGGAGGAAGAGGGAGGGGGGTGGTTGAAATACTGATGCACCACAGGTTTTTGCTGTTAGGCTCAGTGTTTTTATCACAGAACTCGCTATGGTTTAATATATGTATGCTCCCAATAAGAGTCAAAGATAATCTCTGTGGGTTTAGAGTGAATTCAGTGGAAACCAGAGTCCAGGTTGAGAATGTCTGTCAAGGGCTTGGGATTTGTCTCCGGAGACAAATATGGTAACAATAAAGCCTCTGTGTTTTTCTCACAACAAGGACAGGGGAGCTATGCCATATATGATCTCTGGTTTTATGCTGATCTAACGTAGGCTTATTGGCCTGCACGGAAAGAGAAAACAATAGCTATGTGTTCTGAGCATTAAAAAAAACCCTTTCCCCCCAGCTGTACCCCACTGCTAAGGCACTGTGCTTTTGGAATCAGTTGGAGAGAGTTTAACATTGTTATCTAACTGTCTTTTACTGAGACTTTAATCATTTCCAAATGTTCCATCTGATTGCTATTGGCAGCCTTTGCGTGTTTAGTGTGATGCATTTGAAATGTGAGTGGGGCCTTGGCTGGCACAAGGCTGTGGGGTGAAATGCAAGGTCTGACCCTGAGGGGAAAAAAAAATGGTTACATGCTTTTTCATAACGCAGACATGAGGGAAAAGATGTGTTTGTGTGCCACTCAAACCTCAGCAGCCTGTTTGTGCGTTTCTGACACCATATGAGGCAGGAGTTACACCCAAAATGTGTTTAAATAGGTCATACAGATAAAAGTTTACATTGCAGGAAACTCTCAGGCTGTGGTGAAGCTTGTTAACCACCTGAAAAGCTTGTGGCCGATGAAGAGGAAGTTGCCCATCATGTGAGAGCTAACGTGGATGCTAAGTGCAGCACTAAACATCAGTGAATCTGTTTCAGCACTGCAGACATTTGTTGCTGACAGAAGTGACAGTGTAGCAGACACGACACAGATGGAGACCCAGCAATCCAGGCCTCGGTGTCTTAAAACCCTGCTGAGTACCGCTCTGGTGGACTTCTGCAGCAAAGTATTGAAGAAACACGCAGACTGATCCTGCCTCTCTTTGGGGTTGATCTTTACACAATGATAAATAAATTCAGATTTGAATTGTGTAGATTCACTGTGAAAAAGCAAGTGGTTGAATATGAAGTTAACACAAAGAAACTGATGGAGTCATTGTGACATCAGCTGTTGGTTTGTGGACTCCAGGGGTTTGAATGTTTTTATGTTTGTTTTTCGGAGCCAGAAGTGACCATATTTGGATACGAAGGGAGGGGTCAGGAGTCAGGTCTGATCCTTGAACCCGAGGACATGACCAATGTGTATGAGACTCGAGTTCACCAGTGAATGAGCCTCCATGCCACCTGTAAACCATTGGAGACCAAATAGACTATTTCCCAATGATTCTGTAGCTTTTGATTCACACAGTATCCTCTGTTTCTGTACCACAGGGCCATTGTCTCGCAGCCCGTGTGAGTTGCTGCCGGTGGGGATGGGACACCCGGTGCAGGCCATTCAGAAGAGCTTCACCGCCCTGTCGGGGTGTGCGAGCAGGGGCACCACCAACCTGCCTCAGGAGGTCCACATCATCAACCTGAGAGGACACGCTCCACCGACACCAGACAACACTCCAGCAAAAGTAAGTCATCTTTAGTCTCTGGACCAAAACAGTAGACACAGGATCTCCAAATATAAAATGTATTACCACTATAAACAATTAAAACTTAAAAACAAAAACAACAAAACAACATATTGACACATAGTTGGAGGTAGTTTTTTTTCCCCAATATTAACAAAATATGAAAACCAGTGAGAGAAGATCTGTTTTCCATTTCATCTTTTATTGACTTTACTCTTCAGCTTGATAAAGGGTGTAAGATCTGCTCCACTCCATATTTCCACTGCCCTCGTTTTTCTTTATTTGAATGTGTGAGTCTGATAATGGCTGCCAGTCCTTTTCCATTTTGCTTCGAGGAAACTTCTGAGTAAAAGCTGTGGTGTGAATGTCCTGTCACATAAATGTGACACAGTGAAATTCACTATGAACATCTTTATTTTATCTTCACTGCTCCTTTTTCCTCCCACCTGACAATTATTATTTCACAGTTGATATTTATTTCTGTCAATAAATAGTCGTTAAAAGGAGAAAAGTGAGTGAATGCTGGGCTACATTAATGAATTGATATTGCTGCAAGAATCTGGCTTTAACATTGTCATTGTTTTTCCACTAGTAAAACAAACCTGCTCCAAACCTGATTATAAAATGTGCTCACCTTCCCTCAACACAGCCTTAAAAAAAAAAACTAAACAAAACAAAAAACGAAGACAGTGATAAGTCATTTAACTGTCTGGTATTTTCCAACCACTTATTTGCTTAGAGCAGATCTCTTCAGTGCACTCATTCACGCTGTCAGCACATCCCCTGATAGTGTTCCTAAAGTTGATGTAGGTTATGAAACCACTCCCTGTCTTCAGGTGGTATACAGCACATCTCGTGGTTGGCCTGCTAACCAATCAGCCGTAGTTTGAAGATGAATCATGAGCCCACGGCCTTCACAAGAAAAACTGCTGCGTCTGGGTTTTAAACTGTCCCGTGTATCATCCCCCTCAGTCACAGCAGTGTGAAAAGCAGCATGTATAGACCTGCCACTGCAGTTTCAGTGCTTATGTAGGCTGCAGCGTTGCCAAGGCAAAATATACAGATACATACAGAAACACTGTGATAAATAAAGAGGTTACTCTCTGGTTTCAATAGCTGCACTTGTTCTAAAACATCAAGACATGAAGCTAAATTATACATTATAAACACATTTGTTATTTGTAGTGATTTGTTGTGTGGCTGCAGTGCTTCCAAGATCTGTCTGAAACATTTGTCAAATTTTTTTCAATGATGGATTGAAAGAAATGCAATGTAATATGGCAAATTAGGCCCAATGGCACAATATTTAAACCATTTTCCATCTTTGATTGCGACTAGGAAAACCTGTATTTCACAATGAGCGGAATCAAGTTGATAAATTAGGCAATATTTATTAAAAATGTATTATGGTTTCTGGTACTTCATGCACGTCCTGCCTGCACAGTGAGGAACTCCTCGGGGCCTCTTTCATCATCAGAGTGTGGAAGAAAAAACAGGTGCATTTTTTATATTTCTGTAGGAGCTTCTACATTTTTAAAGCACATAGTTTTATTCAGATTAAAACCTAATCAAACCTGAGCTACTCTTCCTTTTGTGTACACTCAGAGGTTTCACACTTGGTTTGTCCTGCTTAGTGTAAAGGTTTTATTTTAATGTTGTGTACAGCTATACTGTCGTTGATCAATATCCAGTCAGAACAGACTGAATAAGGTGACTGGGATCTGTGAACTCCTCACTTTGAAGTATTTCTCAGATCAACTGTGTGGTCTTAATAAAACGATGGCAAGTCAAAGTCTGTGTCGTGTGAATTGTGGAATTAAATGATGTTTTGTGTCTAAACCTGCACCGACTCGTACAGAAAGTAAACACAATCCTAACCACATTTTAAGCTGCTGTCAAAACTGTGCACAACCCATTAAACCGGCTGTCGAGCTCTTGTTTTCACTCGGTCTCAGGAGATATTTGGGACGGTGGTGATGGACCAAATAATGATTCATAAATGCAATCAGCTGACAAAGTCTGGTATTCAGACTGTGTGTTTTTTCTTGTTGTTTTCGTAGTTAATGTTCAGTCTTCAGCAGAGATTATTTTTGAAGTTTTGAAGTTTTCCAACGTTAATTGGAATAATTTGCTGCGTCAGTGACAACTACACTTACGAAAAGCCCAGTAAAATATTTAGTTTGAGAGTCTGTGAAATTCATCTAATCAGCTCCATCCAGCTTTTGGTAACCCATCACCTCCATGGTCAAGTGTGGAGGAGGCAGGAATCCAGCTGTCTGTTCCCCTGCCTCCAGCCTTGGCTTCAGAAGGTCGCTCCTCAGCTCTGGTTGAGATTAGGTGACCCTGCAAAAGCTCTTGGAGATTTGTGCTTATGATGAGATAAGATCGTCTAAAGGACACTCAGGCCCTCAACCCACTCTGGTCCTTGATTGCATTTCCACCTGAGATGTGGACACAGATTGGTCTGTTCTTTGATTTAATTGGAGGGCAAACAGTGCGTCATAGTCTCTATGGCACAATCTGTCCCTGATCTTTCACGACAGTGGGAGGTGATAATCTCATGGAAATAAGGGGGATCTTTAATGTCCTTGGCCACGTCTGGGGAAAGATGTTCTTGCTTAAAAGGCCTTATGAATCCTGGACCTCACTGTTTGTCTTTGACCACTGATGATCTATATCATGGAGCTATGCTTTCTTTCGGACCTTCTAAGCAAGGAAAATTTCTTTCTTTCCTAAAATCAGACTTTATCTTCCAAGTGTGTAGCTTCGTCCTTTGGAGTGGACGCTGTAGTCACTTTGGATTCACACCAGTATCTGTGGATTCTGACAACATCCTGGTTTCATAGCAGAACGGATCGCTCACATAAACTTCTCCAACCACTTCTGCAGAATCGCTTCGTCTTATACTGAGCTGAAGTCAAAGTTAGTGGTGCGTGATATCGTGCTGTATAGTGCGATTATACCTATTGCACAGGTGGCATAAAAAATTCTCATAAACGATTAAGATGTTATTTTAAAAGTCATATATTTACATAATGTTGGCTCAAATTTGCCGTTTATCTTTAAAAGCCACCATCTTAATTTCAGCATTTTCATCCACTTTTGTAGTTGGATTTGGAGGTGTGCAAATTGATTTCACTCTCGGTAATTGGTCTTTTCCTGTGTTTGCTTTGGCATGTGTATCCTTTGCTTATTTTCTAAGTCAGCAGAGAGGTGCCTGGTCAGTGTGTGATTATGTAGATTTTCTCAGAATTCTCCTCCTCACCTCTGTCGGTGGGGGAGGAAGTGGTGTCTGGGCCGCAGAGCAGACTGCGCGTGGATGTTTTGAACGATGGCCTCCAGCACAAGAGGTGCCTGTGGCGGTCTGGAGAACATGATGTGCCCCAGTGACTCTTATGAAGTGTGTGCAACACTAAGCCTTGACCAGGTAGGGGAATGAATCGGCGACTACACATGGTGAACATGGGCTAATATGGACATGGGGAAATCACGTGGCCAATTTCACACACACACACACACACACACACATATCCTGCAGCTGCTATGTGTGAGGCCTGCTTCACGTCTCTTTCACATCCATGTGTGAAAGCCGTGGCTTGCAGTTTGTCCATATTTTCAGTAAAGACGTGAGAGCAATGAATTGTTTCCTGCCTGCGCCAGTGAACCCATTCTGTATGGGTATTACCACCGGGTATGAACTGTTACCCGCAGAAAGAAATGCACAGCTGGACCTGACTCAGAATACACACTCTGGCTCCCGGCCAATCTCCACACCAAAGCTGAGTTATTAAGTGCAACAGAACACCTCGGCAGTGACGGTGCATAGCGCTTTGCCTTGGCTAAGCTGACATTTGTGGAGCTTGCAGTGACCGTACAATAACAGCAGAAGTTGGAAATTTGCTGATCATTCACTGGGGTAGCCTGAAGCTAAAAATACCCACAATAATATTTTGGATATTATGTAGTGATGTACAAAATACAGCAGGCTCTGAATAAGTCCAAATGTCCTTTATAGAGATGTATGCATCTAACAGAAAAAGCAGAATCACTGGTATTTAATACAGGCAGCGTCTTTTTAAATTAACAAGTAACAACAGCTGTAAGGCCCTTGAGTCAACATGAAAGAATTCACTTCGAAACTGGTTCGGCCTTGTATTGTGTTTCCTCACAGAAATTAAATCATTAACATTAAGTAAAGCTTCTTAATAACTATGCTCAAGAACTGTTTTACTGCAAAGAAAATAATGTTTTACTGCACCATCCTCATAAAACCAGGATCATTTGTTATTGTCACGATGGGTTCAGTCCTATTTCCTTCTTCTGTGTTACTTTGATTCCCTCCATATTATGAACAGATAAAGTTATATGAAATTAAATGTCATAAATACAGTTTCCAACACAACAGATGATTTGAAGGTACATTGTACAGACCAATCTGCAAAGTGCATCTAAAGTTTGTTGTGCATTTTACTTCACCTTCGACTGGGTCCATCATTCCCATCCACCTGAGCTTTCTGTATTTTGAGCTAAATAACAAATGGCTCAAACTTCTGCTACTGCAACTGAAAAATGCTCGATACTTATTAAGTGGTAGGTTCTGTAAAAATTATATACAGTGTATATGTGAGTGTATGTGTGTGTGTTGGCAGTGTACAATGGCTGACTAGCCACCAGGGCATTGGTCCAGTTTGTAAAAAAGGATACCCAGACAATCCTCACAAAGCCTGACCACACTGAGGGGAACATTGTGTGCTGGCTTTGTGATTTTATAAAAACATTTTTATAATAACATATTTAAGATGTTTCTAACAACAGTAGGCTGTTTGTTTCATATACTCTCCTGTTTCATAAAATGACCTGTTTTTACTCTGGCTCGCCTGGACAATAACTATTTTCATTTTTTTTTATATTCCTAAAATGTTTTTCACATTTGTCTGACTTCAAGAGTGATGATTTCTTCAGCTTCAGTGGTTCTGATCAAAGTAACAGAAAGCTCTTCCCTCTCTTTTACTCATGTGGGCCTCTAAAGAGAGAGAGAGATTGGAAAGGCAGAATCATTGGATAGGTTAAGTAAAGTGACTGGTGGCTGTGCTGGCACGTCAGAGTAAAGCCTGTTCCAAGTTGGGGATATGTGTCTCAGAAGGTACTGATTTGCTCAAATAAAAGGATTTTTTTTTAACATTTTTACAAAATTCAATTATGCTTTAAAAAAAATCTAATTTTGTAAAGTAAGAAAACAAATGAGAGTGAGTCAGAGTAACCAGTGCTGCACACTAGACTTCTGTGCACATCTCATCCAAACTTTTATCCCCTTGGGATTTAAAGGCAAAATATCTTTTCGTGGGTTGGCTCTTGACCTGTAGGTGTTGGTGTTTTGCCACTTAAGCTTTACCAAAACAATGACCTCATCTTTAAATGTTCCTTTCTTTCCCCTTACTTCTGGTTTCAAGGTGTAGGTATCAAGTTTGAACATTTTTCCACATGCTCCTTCTGTCACACACCAAAGTGGCCTTTTGCACCCTTCAAGTGCACAAGCCACTACCACATGTGCGTTAATGTGCACCAGCTTGGCATCATCACAGACGCCTTGTTCTCAAGTCGTAGCAAACTGTTGAACAAAAATAAGCAGCTCAGAAAAAAAAGAAAAGAAAAAGGAGGCCAGTCAGTACAGTTGGGCGATAGGGTAGAAAATAAACAAAAGAGGCCAGTGATATCTCAAATCACCCGTCTTTTTCTCTAATCAGTTTACCAAAGGCAAACATCAAACACAGCCACTGGCTCTGAATCAGGGTGAGGCAGAGCAGATGATTGTTTTATCAGCTGGAATTCGCAGATATCTTAGACTGTGAGTGACTCGCTGGAGGAGCTCAGCAGGCACAAACAGCTGGTGAAACACACAGTGTCAGATATGAGGCGAGCTCACACACAAGACAAACGGCACTCACAAAGCCAGCTATGTTTTTATTTACACTTTGCTTTGGTACTTTTGTGTGTCCTACTGTTACAGTTTTTACTCACTACGACCACTTTCTCTCATAGGAACTCACAAGTCGATCTGAAATTTGAAGTGTCAACTAGAAAGCACAAATCTCTGCCAAGGTATAATCCTGCAGTACTGATGCAGTAGATTGAGCACTGTTACCCTCCTGTGAGGAAATAGCAACATTATCTTATTAAAATATTCATGAAATATAAGAAATAACAGTTTTTTAAAACATATACATACTCAAACAGTGATAGCTAGTCAGCGGCTATCAACATGCTAGTTGATAGCTGTTGACTAGCCATCACTGTTTGAGTTAAAGCTCTTTAACAAGTTACTTTTGTTACAATTTATTTTCATTAGTATCACATTGATACTAACTGAAAACACAGAGAGTAGTAGCAGCTGTAGCAGTAATCAGGAGTTTGTTATAACAGCAATGTTCGTAAAGCTCAAATATATTACTGATGTTATCGAATGATATGCTACCAGGTGATAGATATGCCAGTACGTAGGTTATGTAGTTAGCTAGCTATCTGTGGTATTTTGTTGTCTTTGAGTGGTCTGAGAAACTTGCTCCAAATATTTATTCCCGTCTACTTATCCCGTTTTTGCCTAAAATATGGCACATACTCTTGAAATCCCATTTCAGGTGGACTTTGATTGTTTGTGAATTCCAGTTTACTTTTTATCTGTGGGGGTATAATCTTAGTCTGGCCTCCTGACCCTGTCCCCCCACCTCGGTGTGGTGTTATTTTCCCCACCGTATCATTTAAAGATTGCTATCCAGACGTCCTGTCTCACTTGGATATCTTTTCAGGTTTTCTGTTGTTGTTGTTTTTTTTTCCTTTGCTTGGCATTTCGCTGAGTGTAGACTGATTACCATCAGAGTTCAGGGTAAAGGCTCCAGGTAGCATCCCCATCACGCTCAAATATGTGGGTGGCAGCGATAAGAGCAGTCAACAGGTTTTGGTCCGCCTCCCTTCCATCACTGAGCCCCTTCGCCTCTCGCCTCTTTGCCTCGAGCTCCCCTTCCCGGTGTACACCCTCAGTGATCCAGAAAGAACTAAGATCCAGACAGACAAGACACACACACACACACACACACACACACACACGCACACGCACACATCAGATAACAGAGTATGATTGGTCCCAGGCAGTTCTTAGCTGAGTGCTTAGCCAGCTTTATGTGTTTCCAACAACAGCAATGCTC